>CM053026.1:705398943-705498253 GCA_028564925.1 Lithobates sylvaticus | reverse complement strand
AGCACCCTTCAGCCAATGTAAACATTGGCTGGGGTGCCAACATCGCTGGACTCCAGGACAGGTAAGTGTCCTAATATTAAAATTCAGCAGCTACAGTATGTGTAGCTGCTGACTTTTTTATTTTTGAAAGGGGGGGGGGGACACCACTTTAAAGTGGGAGTAAACTCCCATGCATAATCTTTACCTATACTGTAGGTAAGCCTATAATAAGGCTTACCTATAGGTACTGTAAAATCTCCTAAACTTACACTTTTTAGGAGATATTTACTGTAGATGCAGCCAGTGATGTCACTGGCCCATGCGCTCTAAAGGAATAGCCACCTGGGCCTTTCTTTCAGCGTCCTGCGCTGTAAACGGCGGCTCCCGCGTGCATGTGCAGGAGTGACGTCATCGCAGCTCAGCCACTCACACAGCTGGAGTGCGTGCACCTGGAAGGGAGACTGGGTGAAGATAGAAGCGCCTTCAGCAGTTCGTTCTAAGGTAAGTTTCACATAATGTGCTAGTATGCCTTGCAGGTTGCAAAAAACAAAAAAAAAAAACAGCAGTTTACACTACCACTTTAAAGCTGTTTTGAGACTGCTCATTGTATATTTTGTATCAAGTAGGGTTTTTGTGATAGAGATATGCCAATTAAATGCCGTCAAATGTTACTTGGGTGAACTTGCAATTTCCCAGTGAATCCTTTATAAATATAATCTATGGCAAAATGTATAAGTGGGCTTCATTTGAACATATGTCATATGTCTAGTTCTGATTCAATCATATTTTTTCTCATTATTCTTTATATTTCACACAGTTCTGCATCATTTAGAAATGGAAAAGTACAATGTTGCTGACTGAAACTAAACACCGTTGCCAGTTTTATTTTTAAATTAATCACACATTGATATTTTTATCCTACAAAAGTCAGTATTTTTTTTAAATCATATAAAGAGCAAGTGGGCTATATCTTTATGGGAATTTAATTTAATTATAAATAAATTCTGAGCCAATTAGGTATGTTAATAAGTAAATTACATTTTTCTTGCTTACGGACATTTTGCTTGCCAAGGAATTTGCATATTGCATACATTTATTTTTACTTTTAATACGTCTGATGCTAACAACGAGTTCCTAAAATGGGTGTAAGAAAATTTGCCATCCGTCATACAGTAAATGTGTAACAAGCATGATGTATTCTTAAAGGAAATGTATACTCTGTTCAATTATTTTTTTTTACTTTTAGATATAGGGGCTTCTGTGCCCGCACAAATCGTGGCCCGCAGAGCCGCACGAATGTGAACCTATCCTTAAAGCCAATATAGGAAGTGAGAGGAAATCCTTCCAAAGTGAGAGAATCCCTGGATGTCACCAGGGTCACCAGAACTAGTGTCCCCACTGAAATATTTTCTCTGGGATAACCCAAAATTTGACAGACAACAAAAAGAAACTGACAGGTGTTCTAATACCTCTCCATTTTATCCAAAACAAAAAAAAAGTTTGGGCTTTAAATAAACTTGAAAACTTAAAAAACAATGCGCTCTCTCTTTGAATGATATCTTATCTCAGCATCATTCATTTTATCTTAATAAAGCAGAACTTGCACTTAACCGCTTTCCGACCCTATACAGTACATATACAGCGGCTCCCCTGTGTAGAATCAGGTACCTGTATGTGATTCTGCACTCCTGGGCCTGAGGCGCGCCGCAAGGAAGCCGCTCCCACTGTGATTAGACACAGCAGGTCTGGTGGACTTGATGTCCACTGGGACCCGCCGATCTTTCCCGAGAGAAGAAGAACAGCAGTCTGCCTATGTAAACAAGGCAGATAGCCGTTCTGTTAGTAGGGAAGGCAGTGATCCAGTGTTTCTGCTGAGCAGGAACACGGATCTCTGCCTCCCCACAGTACAAGCACCCCCCTCACATTTAGCAAGCACTCTCTAGGAACAAATGTAACCCTTTGATCGCCCCTTAAGTTAAGGGGGGGGTTTGGTAGATCATAAGCTTAACCGCTTCCCGACCGCCTCCTGCACATATACGTCAGCAGAATGGCACGGCCAGGCAAAACCACGTACAGGTACGTGGCCCTTTATGGGCCTGGCCGTGGGTCGCGCGCGTGCTGCCAGCGGCGCGCTTGCGACCTGGTTGGGAGCTCCGTGACCCCGGCCGCGAGACCAGCGGACCCGATCGCCGCTGGTGTCCCGAGATCGGGTCACAGAGCTGAAGAACGGGGAGAGGTCTGTGTAAACAAACCTCTCCCCGCGCTTCCTACTCTGCCTGTCATTGATCGGCTGTTCCCTGTCATCGGGAAAACCGATCAATGACGTCAGACGTCAGCCCCGCCCCTAATGTAAAAAAACACACACACGTCACATCCCATAACCCATCCCCTCCCCCTAGTGGTTAACTCTTTCACTGCCAGTGTCATTTATACAGGAATCAATGCATTTAAATAGCATTGATTTCTGTATAAATGACAATGGTCCCAAAAATGTGTCAAAAATGTCTCATGTGTCCGCCATAATATCGCAGTCACAATAAAAATCGCTGATCGCCGCCATTACTAGTAAAAAAAAATATTAATAAAAATGCTATAAAACTATCCCCTATTTTGTAAGCGCTATAACTTTTGCACAAACCAATCAATAATCGCAACCGCGCAATTGTCAGTTAAAGCGACGCAGTGCCGAATCGCAAAATGGGGCCTGGTCCTTTGGATGCCAATTGGTCTGGGGCTGAAGTGGTTAATAATAGCATGCAATGCCAAGCTACAGTTTCCAATGTGAGCAAAATCCTTTCTTGTATTGAGAGAGGTAAGGACTCCAGAGAGAGAGATATCATTTTGCCCTGTTCAAATCATTAGTAAGACCTCATCTGGAATATGTAATTCAGTTTTGGGCACCAGTTCTCAAAAGGATATTGGGGAACTGGAGAAAGTGCAGAGAAGGGACACCAAACTGAGAGGCATGGAGGAACTCAGCTATGAGGAAAGATTAGAGGAACTGAATATATTCCCTCTTGAGAAAAGGAGATTAATGGGGGATATGATCACCATGTATAAATACATATGTGGTCCATATAGTGAACTTGGTGTTGATTAATTAACTTTAAGGTCATCACAGAGGACAAGGGGGCACTCTTTATGTCTAGAGGAAAAATGATTTCATCTCCAAATATGGAAAGATTTCTTCACAGTAAGAGCTGTAAAAATATGGAATAGACTCCCTCCAGAGGTGGTTCTGGCCAGCTCAGTAGATTGCTTTAAAAATGGCCTGGATTCTTTCCTAGGTGTACATAATATAACTGGGTACTAACATTTATAGGTAAAGTTGATCCAGGGAATATCCAATTGCCTCTCGGGGCATCAGGAACTGATTTTTTCCCCCGCTGTAACAAATTGGATCATGCTCTGCTGGGTTTTTTCACCTTCCTCTGGATCAACTGTGGGTATAGGTTTGGGAATATGAGATTGTATGTTTTATTGTTTTTTTTTGGTTGAACTAGATGGACTTGTGTCTTTTTTCAACCTGACTAACTATATAACTACATAACCCCTTCCCTGCCGGTGTCATTAGTACAGTGACAGTGCATATTTTTAGCACTGATCACTGTATTAGTGTCACTGGTCCCCAAAAAATTGTCAAAAGTGTCACTTAGTGTCCAATTTGCCTGCCGCAATATCGCAGACCTGCTATAAGTTGCAGATCGCCACCATTAACCACCAATAGCCACTGATTACTGTATGAAAGTCACTGGCAGGGAAGGGGTTAACACTAGGGGACGATCAAGGGGTTAAGCCTTCCCTGGGAGGTGTTTCTAACTGAGGGGAGTGTACTGACTTGAGGAGGAGAGAGATCACTGTTCCTGATCACTAGGAACAGTCTATCTCTCTCTACTCCCCTGTCAGAACAGGGATCTTTCTGCTTACATTGGCAGATCCCCGTTTTGGCTCTCAGAGGAGCGATCGCGGGTCGCCAGAGAACATTGCGGCACGCCGACCACGCGCATTGCTCCTAAAGCGGCCGGCGTACACCTACGGGGATTCATGTAGCCGTGCCAACCTGACACAGTATAATGACGGTGGCTGGTCAGCAAGCGGTTAATAGTAAAATAAATAAATAAAAATGATATAAATATATCCAATAGTATGTAGACGCTATAACTTTTGCACAAACCAATCAAGATACGCTTTTTGGGATTTTTCTTTCCAAATATATGAAACAGAATACATATTGGCCTTAATTGATGAAGAAATTTGATTTTTTACATTTTTTTTTGAATGTTTTATAGCAAAAAGTAAAAAATATATATTTTTTTCAAAATTTTCGTATGTTTTTGTATATAGCACAAACGATAAAAACCGCAGAGGTGATTAAATACCACCAAAAGAAAGCTCTATTTGTGGGAAAAAAAGGACATACCGTATATACTCGAGTATAGGCCGTCCCGAGTATAAGCCGAGGCCCCTAAATCACCACAAAAAAATGGGGAAACGTATTGACCCGTGTATAAGCCGAGGGGCAAAAATGCAGCAGCTACTGTAAGTGGAAAAAGGGTCAGCAATGCCAATCTGAATGTCCCCTGTACAGACCCCCGTGTCCCCATTGCAGCCCGTGTCCCCATTGCAGCCTACCTGTGCCGATCCGCCGATCCGTGGGTCCGTGGGTCCGGGGTCCTGGGTCCTGTGTCCTGTGTCCGGGGTCCTCGGTCCTGGGTCCTGGGTCCGGGGTCCGGTCCCGCTCTGTCCTCCCCACAGCGTGTATTACAGGCGCCATTAAAATTTAAAAGCTGCGCCTCCTCGTCCGTGATAGGAGGAACACTTTTTTCCCAGCAGTCAGTGTTCAGTGTTCCGCCTATCACGGATATCCTCTCATCCTCGTCCATGAGATGAGAATGACAGGCCATCCGTGATAGGCGGAACACTGTACTGCTGGGAAAATTAGTGTCCGCCTATCACGGACGGGCGGGAGGAGGCAGCGCGGCTTTTGAACACCGCCGTCTGTCTGCATGACAAGCTGTTCATGTAGGCAGACGGCGGTGACTCGAATATAAGCCGAGAGGTGGACTTTCAGACCTAAAAAAGGGTCTGAAAATCTCGGCTTATATTCGAGTATATACGGTACATTTTATTTGGGTAGAGCGTCGCATGAACGCGTAATTGTCAGTTAAAATAATGCAGTGCCATATCGCAAAAAATGGCCTGGTCATGAAGGGGGTAAACCTTTCCGGAGCTGAAGTGGGTAAGCTCTCTCTGTGAATGATACCATATCACAGTATCATTCATTTTATCTTATATAAGCAGACTTTGCACTTAAATAGTTTGAGTTGGTTAATTTGTGAGGTCCCCTCCCCTTGTTAAATACTGTTCTAAACTGAAAAAAGAACACCTGTGAGGGGGCAAGGGGCATTTTTCTTAATATCAGAGAGTTAATATTAGAGACTGAAGTACTAATTTGCAGAATAAATGAAGCAGAAAGAGGGAGATCATTGCAGGTACAGCTTTCTCTCCAGCATGCCTTGGGCCTATCCATAGCTTCATACCTATGCAATTCTATTTTTATGTGTTTTTTCAACCTAAAATAATGTGAGTTGCTGTGGGACAAGTAGCCAGGAGGCAGAAAGGCATTTGTTTTCTTTTTTATGCTAAACAACTCCTGCATGGGCAGAACACTGTGTTACTTTTTGTGACCACTTTAGGACTGACTTTAGGACTAAGACACACTTGTCACAGTGAGTGAGTGCACCTGTGCTTCCTTTTTGTTTATGTGTGGTTACACATAAAATGCCACTGACCACCAATGATTGTGGATGATTATGGGATTGCTTTGGAACAGGGTTAAAGTGTTTTGGGTTTATCAATGCCATCTAGTCATTGCCTACAATGCAATTCCAGTACAATACAATTTCCTCCTCTTAGGAACTTTCTTCCATTATAATATCCACTTCCCGCCCGGCCTATAGCAGAATGACGGCCGGGCGGTGGTTTCGCTATCCTGACTGGGAATCATATGACGTCCTTCAGGATAACATGCCGCTGAGCGACCGTGGGGGCTCGCATCGCGGCGATCGGTGGAGCGGTGTGTCAGTCTGACACACCGCTACACTGATCTCGGTAAAGAGCCTGCGGCGGAGGCTCTTTACCCCATGATCAGCCGTGTCCAATCACGGCTGATCACGATGTCAACAGGAAAAGCCTGGATCGGCTTTTCCTCACGAGTAGAGGAGAGCCGATCTGCGGCTCTCCTGACAGGGGGGATCTGCGCTGATTGTTTATCAGTGTAGCCCCCCCTCAGATGCCACACTGGACCACCAGGGACTCCACTAGGACCACTAGGGAAGTGGGCAACATGTGGATGGCCAGGTATGTACCCCCTGGCCATCCACATGTGCAAATGATGCCCAATCTGTGCCAGTCAGTGCCCACAAATGGGCACTGAATGGCACCATCATGTACCAACCAGTGTCATCAGTGCCACCCATCACCCAGCAATGCCACCCATCAGTGTCATCAGTGCCACCCATCAGTGTCCAGCAGTGCCACCTATCAGTGCCCATCAGTGCCACCAATAAGTGCCCATCAGTGCTGCCTATGAGTGCCCATCAGTGCCGCCTATGAGTGCCCATCAGTGCCGCCTATGAATGCCCATCAGTGCTTCATACCAGTGCCACCTATCAGTGCCCATAAGTGCCACCTATCAGTGCCCATCAGTGCAGCCTACCAGTGCCCATCATCAGTGGCCGTCAGTGCCACCTCATCAGTAACACCTCTATGGTGCCACCTCATCGTGCCCATCAGTGCTGCCTTATCAGTGCCCATCAGTGCAGCCTACCAGTGCCATCAGTGCCACCTATCAGTGCCCATCAGTGCAGCCTATCAGTGCCCATCATCAGTGGCCGTCAGTGCCACCTCATCAGTAACACCTCATTGGTGCCACCTCATCGGTGCCCATCAGTGCTGCCTTATCAGTGCCCGTCAGTGCAGCCTACCAGTGCCCATCAGTGCAACCTCATCAGCGCACATCAGTGAAGAAGAAAAATTACTTATTTACAACATTTTATAACAGAAACTAAGAAACACTTTTTTCGTTTGTTTAGCAAAAAAATAAAAACCCAGGGGTGATTAAATATCACCAAAATAAAGCTCTTTGTAAAAAAAAAAAGATAAACATTTTGTTTGGGTACAGTGTTGCAATTGTCATTCAAAGTGTGAGAGCACTGAATGCTGAAAATTGGTCTGGGCAGGAAGAGGGTGAAAGTGCCTAGTAGGCAAGTGGTTTTTGCAGTAGAACTGGAAGGACTTTCTATTTCGAAAATTTCTCATCAAAATAAGGTATTTTGTAAGTTTACTGAATATCAAAATAATCACATTCTGTCAGAATGACAACTGAAAAATGGTCTGGGCAGGAGGAGGATGGTATAAATTCGCTAGTGTTGAAACTGTGTTTATATTGTTTCAGCGCCTTCGACAACAATTGACAGCAGATTCTGTAATTAACCAAGATTCACCCAAAAGATTCCCTTTGGTGAAAAAATAACTACTACTGTACTATCAAATACTTATTTTTTGGTGAAACCTCTCTCTCTCTCGCTCTCTCTCTCTCTCTCTCTCTCTCTCTCTCTCTCTCTCTCTCTCTCTCTCTCTCTCTCTCTCTCTCTATATATATATATATATATATATATATATATATATATATATATATATATACACACACACATGCAAATTCCATTTAAAAAAAAAAAAAATCTAATAATACTAAAAATGTTGCAATAAAACAAAAATTGCCATAGGCGAATACAGTTTTCAGCAAATATTGAAAGATCTGGTTGTATTTAGGAAAAGGATTCAGCTAGTGTAAACTAAGACTAGAGAGAGAAGAATGGCATTTCCCGACCAGTGACCTTGTGGGGGTGTATGCGGAGGAGTATAAACATCCAGCTAAGCTGCACGCATTTTTCTATACTATCATCGTAGCATTTTTAACTTTGAGTGTTTCATCTCATTGCAAGCTTCTCCAACATAAAAATCTCAATTGTAAATACAGAACTGTTGCAGCACACATCTTGTACTGCCAATAACTGAAACAAAAGAAAAAATGTATCATTGAAATTAGCACAGCTTTTAGATGACTGATAAATCAATATTTGCATCACAGTACATAATCCAGGGGAAATACCAGCTGAAAATACCACAACGTCATACTTGTACTCATGGCAATGTATGGTTAGAACGAGGAATGTGCCTTGGGTACAGTCCTGACCAACAACAGTAATAGTTTTGCATCCTTCCAGGAGGAAAAAGTAGTCTAGTACTTCTGGGTTATGGGGGTTTGTGAAACACTCCCCTTCCTGCCGCATGACAGCTGTGGTTTTCAGTGATTGGCTGGTCAGGCACCCAGCTGTCACATGGGGCAGGGAGAAAATTGTCAGCCCCATGTAGGCTCCAAGTGCTCCAGGCTCTCCTACGAAACAGCAAAGCCAGATCTCCAATCTTCATTGTAACAGCAACACAACTTGGTCAAGAACACTAGTATAGACATACCCAGCTTGCTGACTAGATAATGAATGCAGCACAATAATGAGGTCACCCTTTGCTCACTCTGCTCTCTCCTTCAGTCAGAATGTTCACTCTCTGCACTGCAGCTGAGCCTGGCCAGCTCCTAGTGCTGTCTCTCTACCTCCCAACATGAGTCCCGTTGATGCTGGGACAAGAAGCGGATAAAAAAAACTATTATTTACACTAATAACATTTAAAATACAATTCCTTTTTAAATATATACAACATACTATTGTTGTTATCCAGTAATTTTAGTTTTTATATCTGCTAGCAGTTCACCTTTAACTTCAGTGAGGTTGGGGTTTAACTCTGAACTCCAGGCAAACAGCTTAATACAAAGTTAAAACACACATTTGAAAGCTGTTTAATCTGCCAGAGGAATTGTACAATACATCTAACCTTGCCAAAAAGTCTTCCCGGTGAACAGTTTTTTCTCTGCTGCACTTAAGCAAGACATCTCCAAGTCTCAGGTCTGCAATTGGGCATTATAGTGGCGGGAGCAGGCTGTTGAGGTTATCTCCTGCTCTCTTCTCTTGTTAACATACTCATCAGCACATGTAATTGCAGGAGATCTTATTGGCCCTAAGTGCTGAAAAGTGCAAACAGCTGTGTGCCCCTCTATCCCGAATTCCCTTGTAAGTGGGCAGGTAGGGGGTACAAGTTTCTCTTTTTCAGGCATCTCCTAGTGGGCCCCAAGGGTGCTGAAAAGACTGGTGCCCATCAGCTCTAGGCTAGAGTGCTTTGGGGTACCCCTATTTTTTGGGAACCCTTTTTAAAGCACCTTATAATACTACTGAAGGGCATGTACGTCTTCTACTCCCTTGCTATGGGATACCTGCCCCAATGCCTGGCATGCCTTACGATAAAAAAAAAAAGATATGCTGCTAGCATTCACTATGCATGCTGTTAAAATTGTGTTCATACATATACATTTCAGCACCTTGGACAGCTATTGACAGCAGATCATGCTATTTAACAAGATTAACCCAAACAAAAACCTCCAAATATTCACCCATAGGTGAAAAATAGCTATTACTGTACTATCAAGATTAATCTGGCTAGCAATTGCTGAGTGAAATTTACTTGGGTGAATGTACTTTTTTTTTTTTTATATATACCCACATACATTTTTAGATATCTAACAGCAGTACAACTGTAGGGTTATTGGGATACAGGGTTATGTTTAAGGATTAACTTTATTAATCCTAGTTAGGTTTTGGGTTACAATAAGATTAAGAGGCTAGTAGGACTAGAACTTTTGCTGGATATTTTTAGGTGTGATAAATGTATTACACATGCAGTAAAACCTAAGGAGATTTTTTTTGGCCAATTTTCTGAAGCTGAAATTGCTACATTGACACAAATCAATTTTTAGAAGCTGAAAACTGACACACTAAACATGAGAGTATATAGCAGAGGGCATCAGCTCCCACAGAGAAGAGAAGATTCTGAGGGAAGGATCTCAGTTGAGAAATTATCTTTGAGGTCTGTGTATGCGATTGAATGGTGACTTCAGATTATACAATAATTGTATACAAGCCAAACTTATCAGTGTTACAACTTTCACTCAAGATTCACAAGTTTTTCACACAAGATTTAATTAGAAAATGGTGTGAAGATTGTCTGAATTTTAGGTGAAAACATTGATAGGATAATTAAGAAAATAGGGTGTGATTTTTTTTTCTTCATTTTTTAAAGGGGAGAAGGGAGGGGGGCTCTGTGAAAAGCGTGCAGAAATCTCTACCACCAAATCTTTAGATCCAGAGTTGAACTTGATATGCGAAAAGAAAAAGAAGCAGATATGGTATGATCACATTCATTAGCATGATTGCCTGTTCTCCTAGATATCAGGTCAGCTATTTATTGGCCTATACGCTGCCCAATTAAAGCAAGCAATATGACATATGCAAGTAGAGGCAACATTCATAGAGAGTCTGGCAGCTGAGTTGCAGCGGCTGCTATGGGCACCTCAATCCTTATCATGATGAGAGCTGTCTTGTCCTGCCCACTACTATGTTCTCTTTGTACTTACATGCACAAAGTTTCTGTGTCTATAATGTTCATTTCCTCTAGATGGCGCATGTGTGCTTACTTGTTCATTTATTTCTCCCATCATGCATTATTACATGTCACTTCCTGTTTTTTCTTGAAACTGAAAGGAGATTGAACAGTGCTGTCCTCCCAAAGTTTAACATTTTATTTTGTGTGTAAAGTTAGCCATCTGACTAAGATTCTTCAAGATACAAACACCTCTCTTTACTCACAAGCAGACAAAAGTGGTATGTACATTTATTTCTGTCTAGTTATGCGTTTCAAGTCATGTTTGTTTTTAAATGTAATTCACTGTATGTCTGATGATTTGTCCTTCATATTTGTCCTCTATATTTAGTTCTACGGTGTTGATGTAAGTGTCGGTGTAAGAACTTGATATGTACATTAAACATCTGTGAGACAAGAACCTCCGCCTTCTCATTGTGACTAAGGGCGGCATAGTAGAACACTCCGCTGCGTCTGTGAAGGTCATTAAGCCGTGAAGCTGCAAACCAAAATTGGCTAGCAAGGAAAGCCATAGGTTTGATAAGTACGGAACAGATTAACATGTCAGATACAAGTGAAAATACAGTGGTGACCAATAGAGAAGTTAGTCCTGCAGACCTTATTGAGCAAGATGTTGTCAATACAGAGCCAACCCACCATAGCAAGCCAAAATAGCAGGACAAATGCAACAGCCCGAGGGGATCTCAGATAATACACAGCTCCCAGATATTAGAAAAGTCAACGTACATGTACACTCACTGAAAGAGGTAAAGCACTGCAAGATGTTAAATTAAATTCTCTAATAAAGGATTTAGAACAGAAATGTAGAAGATGGAAACATAATATCAATGGTTTGAAGAGAGCCCTTAAGAAAAGTGATAATGCAAAATTGATTCTTGAAGTTATGAGCACAATCAATGCCACACAGTCAGAGGTTGACCGTGTTTATGATGACATAAGAAGCATCACAAGCCCTGAAGTTCGGAGAAAAAAAGTACACTTGTTTTGCAGTCACTAACACTGCAAATGAAAGGGTTCAACACTTTCTCATCAAAGGTCCAGAAGACATAACCTGGCCTGAGTCAGTGTTTGAAACTACTGTGCCCAGCATCATTTCAGCAACCTCCAGTAAATTAAGGTCTGTGTCCAAGATGTCCAGTCAGTCTTCTCACAAATCACTGCAGAAAAAACATAAAGCAGCAGCCGCACAAGAGGTGATTAAAATAACGAAGATACAACATCAATATGATTTTTTTTTTTTAGAAAACTTGAGGCAGAGGATGTGAGGTTAACAGCAGAGAGAGATGCCCAAGAAAGGGAAATAAAAGCAGAGAATGCAAGAAAAAGAGCACAATTTATATCAGAAAGCACCATTAGGAGAATGACGTTGAAAGAGAAGAAGAAAGAAGTGGAACAATTGGAGGAACTAAAAAGGCACAATGCAGCACAAGCAAGGCTACAAGTGTATGCTGGAAGCATCAAAAGCGAGGATGAAGAATACAGGAAGGTCATGTTTCTCAACCAAGTGCTCCTTCTACTCTTTCTCAGCGAGTCCTACTCACTAAAGTCACATCTCATTTAAACCAACCCCTGGCCACCCCTCAAAGGGTTCCATTCACTTAAGGTACTGTCCCTTAGACAACACTTTTTACTACCAACCTATGAAGCTTCTAATGAAATTGTGAAAGCACTCGCTGAAGCGATTTACTACCAATAGGATTCCAATTCCAGAACCTGTTGTTTTCTTTGGAGACCCTCTGAAGTATAATGATTGTAAGCTGTCTTTCCAGACATTAATTGATGGCAAGAACTTGCCAATCCAAGAAAAGATTTTCTTTTTATGCAATTATATAAATGGCCCAGTAAAGAGAGCCAATGAAGGACACTTCTGGGTTGGAACAGAAACCGCTTATCGGTCTGCCTTGGACATACTTGCTGACAGATTTGGTAATCCATTTGTAGTTGGAAAATCCTATTGTGACAAAATACAAGCATGGCATGGGATTGCCACCAAGGACAGTAAAGATCTCTGTGAATTTGTAGATTTCCTAAGCAGCGTCGAGTCAGCCATACCTTATGTTCAAGGTTTACAAGCTCTAAATGACTGCGTTGAAAAACAAAGGATAGCAGCCAAGCAGTGGCGGCCCGTCCATAGGGGGCGCCCGGGCGCCGCCCCCCCCCCCTCCTTGCAGTTAAAAAAAAATAAAAAAAAATAAAGAAAAAAAGTTAAAAAAAAAAAAAAAACATTTATTTAAACATGTCCCTTTAAGGGCGCCGGGCACAGTGCAGTATGCACCGCTCTATCACCAATAGATAGATTCATGCATTGCATGAATCTATCTATTGTCACCTCTGCCGCCCCCTATTCAGGTGTCCGGCCCCTGATCGGGCGCCGGGCATCTGAATTACAGTGGGGGGGTGTTGCGGGAAGCGCCCCTATTAGAGCTGTAAGCTCTAATAGGGGACCCTATTAGAGCGGTGTGCTCTAATAGGCTTCCCTAAGTGTAAACAGCGGGCGCACGGCTGTGCGTTCGCTGATTACACAGTATTGTGTTAGAGAAGCGAATACATCGCTTCCCTAACACAGACCCGCCTCTCAGCCAATCAGGTTGCCAGGTCTGTTACCTGTAACCTGATTGGCTGAAGTCACAGGCGCTGTGATTGGACGCTAGGCGTCCAATCATAGCAAAAGACAGGCGCGGGAGAAGAAGACCCCGGGTTAAAGAAACCAAGGATGTCCTGGCCGACTTCTTTCCACAGACGGTAGGCAAACTCTTCTTTTAGTTTTTTGCATGTTACTTATGTGTCATCAAGTCTATTGTATGGCTATTGTAGTGATATTGCTGTTCGTGGTACAGGGGAGCACGCCTTGGATGAAACACTGTATCTCCTGTATCACTGAGCAGCATATTCCCTGATTGTGCATGCTGCCCTGTCTACACAAGTGCTTCGTCTACCTATAGATTAGTTGTTACAAAGTAATACAAAACACTAGTATTGACCCACAGTAACAACCACGACTCCTTATGATGTCTGCATTTTTTCAAACTGAATAATTTGGCACCTTAAAAACTCCCATTTGTCGCACCTTGTTGTTAATGCTTTCTTAAGGCTATACATTATACAATTTTCTTGTACATATTTCCTTTAGATTTACAAAAAACATATAATATGAGATCAAACCTAAACACTTTCAATTTGTATGCAATCAGGCAGGTCCTTGCACTACATAGTTGAAGGTAAATCTAAAGGAAATTAAACCAGAAAAATTGTATAATCTATGGCCAGCTTTAGGCAGGGGTTTCCAGATGTTTGTATGCTTCACCCTTTTCATGACCAGTGACTCACTGAGCTATGTGGATGGTTAACCCTTTCTTGATTTGCAGGTCCCTGGTGTCTGGTATTGGGTAGCCACTTCATGATCAAGCATGATTCAAGCATCTCCCTTAGCTGGATATTATTAGCACATTTATGACCAGCAGATGTTTCCGATTCCTTTTTGTATCAAACATGTCCACTCTAGTAGCAGAATGCCAGCACCAAGGTATATTACCTCTGTCTAATGACCCGTCCCTAGTACTTATTTGTATTGTCCCTTTCAGTGTTTCCCACTGCTGATTGCACTCCCTCCAATTAGAGGGGCACTCTGGCAGCACTTGGAGGGGCACTCTGGCAGCACTTGAAGGGGCACTCTGGCAGCGTTTGAGGGGCACAGTGGCAGCGTTTGATGGGCACAGTGGCAGCGTTTGATGGGCACAGTGGCAGCATTTAATGGGCACAGTGGCAGCGTTTGATGGCACAGTGAGGCTGTTTGTTTGCGCCCCCCCAAAAATTTTGAGCACCAGCCGCCACTGCAGCCAAGCTATCACAAGGTTCCAAAATGAATACAGAGCATTCCCTGATTTCAGGTACTCCTCAACAAAGAAGCTAGAATTGCATGCAACCCAATTGCCTTGCTGCAAACAATTAAGCCAACAGAACAAGAAAGATCTAAGCAAACAGATCAAGATTATTTTAAGTCTCAATGCAATCACAGTTCAAGTGCCAAAACCTTTAACCACTTCAGCCCCAGAAGATTTTACCCCCTTTCCTGACCAGAGAACTTTTTACAATTTGGCATGGCGTCGCTTTAACTGACAAAATTATTTTGGTGGTATTTGATCACCTCTGAGGTTTTTAATTTTTTGCGCTATAAACAAAAAAAGAGTGAAAAAACAGCTGAGCTGAAAGTGGGCCGGGAGATAACAACTCTGCAATGTGATAGAATAGGGTGCTGCTCTCTACTCTTCCATGATGGCTGCCTCATTGGGGTTGTGCCTCACCCTCACTTTCCTCCTCTGCTCTATCCGGCACCCAAGTGGAGTCAGGTACCTCATCATCTCCTCCATCCTCATTATTATCACTGGAGACAACTTGGTAATATGCTGCTGCTGGGGTAACATGACTGCCAATTTGTGTACCAGTGTTCTCCCCTCTCTGTAGGCTCATGTTCCTGCCTTCCTCAGCCTCAGAGTCAGAACCAACATCTGAATCAAGTAATGGCTGTGCATCATCAAGGAAAGTGGCTGATGCTGTGTTCAAATAACTCTGCTGATTCCTCCATGCCCGATGCTGGGGCTATGGCAGGAATAGCTGTGGACAAGGAGGCAGGTTTTGCCACTCTGGCAGCTGCAGGGGACTGCACACTAGTCTCTGCTTAGGTGACGGAGGATGAGGACGGTTTAATAATCCAGTTCACCACCTCCTCTGCATACTGTGGCTGGATAGCATGGGCAACATCACTAAACAGATGATGCCCTGCCTAAGGACTGACCAGATCCACCTTTGCATGTGGACACATATGCCGCTAGGCCCCTTACAGTGCCATGGTAACATCTGCCTCTCTTTACAGTCCTCCCAGACATGATGGGGGAGTGGGGGGTGCTTATTAACAAAATGTAATAAGGATGTGTAAATGTGTACATGGATGCACTTTAATCAATGGAAAGTGGTGTTTGGTGCACTTTAATTTGAGTATTCACGACACAGACACACTCCATGGATACACTATAATATACTGCACTACACTGCGGCAAACGTGCAGTAACGCACATAACTATATGGCATTAAACTTGCAGTAACGCAATAAAATATACAGTGTTAAACTTGCAGTAATGCACAGAACTATATGACGTTAAACTTGCAGTAACACAATGAAATATACAGTGTTAAACTTGCAGTAATGCACAGAACTATACAGTGTTTTTTTTTTTTTTTTTTTGTTTTTTTTTTTACAGAACTATACAGTGTTAAACTTGCAGTAACGCACAGAACTATATGGTGATAAACTTGCAGTAATGCAATGAAACATACGGCGTTAAAGTTGTAGTAACGCCAAAACTTCAGAGGTATTGGGCAGAGGTTGTGGGTACATTTAATGGGCTCTTAGATTTGAATCTTTCAGTGGACCCTTTAATATGTCAACTAGGCTATATTGATAGCTCAGTACTTATACCACCAAGGTGGTTTACTGTTGCACAAGCATTGCTTGCAGTAACACATTGAAATATACGGCGCTAAACTTAAAGTAATACACAGAACTATATGGCGTTAAACTTGCAGTAATACAATGAAATATACAGCGTTAAACTTGCAGTAACGCAATGAAATATACGGCGTTAAACTTGCAGTAACGCAATGAAATATACGGCACTAAACTTGCAGTAACACAATGAACTATACAGTGTTAAACTTGCAGTAACGCACAGAACTATATGGCGTTAAACTTGCAGTAACACAATAAAATATGCTGTGTTAAACGGTCATTACATTCACACTGACTGAACTATCCCTACATTCACACTAATGTAAAGAGGAATGGTCGCACTACACTCACACTGAACTATCCCTAGATGCACACTAAACTGATATTCTACACTTTACAATAGAGTCAGAATAGAACACTATAGCACACTAACTGTCTCATAGCACTGAACAGAGCCCTGCTCTATCTCTCTCCATGCCGCTATCACACTACAAATGGCCACTATGGAAAGAATACTTTTATAGTGTGGGGTGGGATTAAGATCAATGAGCCA
This sequence comes from Lithobates sylvaticus, assembly GCA_028564925.1. Taxonomy (NCBI): domain Eukaryota; kingdom Metazoa; phylum Chordata; class Amphibia; order Anura; family Ranidae; genus Lithobates; species Lithobates sylvaticus. Next base: position 705,481,607 of record CM053026.1, on the reverse strand, counting down.
TGATTGGATGCAGTCATCACGACAGCATCCAATCATGGCTCTTTGCCCTGATTGGATGAAGCTTTCATTGATTCAGCCAATTAGGGCTTTCAATGCACTGTGCTGCGGTGCAGTGCATTATGGTAGTTCAGTGGGCCGAACAAACAGTCAAATGACGCTATAATTCAGAGAACTTCCGAAAAGCCAATGTTTGACCCGAACTGATGCTCGGGCTGAACCGTTCGCCCATCCTTAGTCACAAACTTATTGAAAGACAAGTGGAAGAAAGATTGAAGTTTGTAAAGTCAAAGAATTTGTGCTTTGGCTGCCTTAAAATCGGTCATAACTCCAAAAATTGTACCTCCAGAAATGTGTCTGATAAATGTGAAAGGCGTCACCCAACATGCCTACATCAAGATCAGGAGAATAGAGATCAAGAACAAAGAGTCAGAACCAATCCAGAGCAGACAAAGGCCAATCATGGACCCGCAGAAAGAATGGCTGATTCACATAAGACACAAGAGTCTATGCAAGTGACTGCCAACAGAGTTATACAAGAAAGAAGTAACACTCACACCGCAAACATTTTTTCAATATATGTCTCAACAATAACTGAACCAAGGAAAGAAATTCTAGTGTAAGCTTTGCTTGACACCCAGAATGACACTACTTTCATCCTAAAAGATACTGCCAGAATACTTGATATTAAAAAACAAAGGTTGTGTCCAGCCAGAAATTGGTTGGTCTACAAGTAAGAGACATTAAGTCTTAAATAAAAATTTAACTTCCAACAACTTATACAAGAGACTACATACCTGCCAATAAATCCCATATACCCACATTTTACACCGCAAGGAACTGACCCCATCTAGAACATCTAGCAGATGAAATGTTTCCTGAACTTGACTGTGAAGTAGGGTTGTTCATAGGCTATAACTGTCCTCAAGCCTTACTGCCCAGAGAGGTTCTCAGTGGTAACAAAGAGCAGCCATTTGCACAGAGATCTGTGGTGGGTTGGAGCATCATCGTATACCATAAATCTGACAATGGCTATGAAGATGAAATGCGTGCGAGTCATAGAATTATCATGAAGCAAGATTTACCTGCTGTCAAACCATCTCTAAAATTGAAATCTGAAGTCGACTTTGTGTTACATAGTTACATAGTTAGTCAGGTTAAAAAAAAAGTCCCTGTCACCTGCTGTTTTTTCTTGCAACTGAAAGGAGATTGAACAGTGCTGTCCTCCCAAGGTCTAACGTTTTATTTTTGTGTGTAAAGTAAGCCATCTGACCAAGAATCTTCCAGATACAAACACCTCTCTTAGCTCACAAGCAGGCAAAAGTGGTATGTAGATTTATTTCTGTAGATTTATTTCCGCCAAAGCAGTCAGGTGAGGACACAGATAGCATCACAGCGGGTGCGCCGTTGCACCGGAAGTGACAACAGCAGAACCGGAAGTGTAACCCGCAACAGGAATGTCAGAAATTGGCCTCCTGCACTAGTACACTAGAATGGCGTCGGATGTTGACAGCAGTCAACACCGGAAGTGATGTCAATGGAAAAGGGGAAATGAACAATGTGCTGGCACAAATCACCAGTCAATTCAAAATATAAGGCAAAGCCTACAAGTTGAATTGCAACAGTTGAAAGTGCCACCCATTAGGCACTAAACTTATTTGTGCCTAATAGTCACATATAGGAGCGCTTTTCCTTATGCGGTCGTCTAGGTTAGCAGAAGTGAAATTTACATCTAGTCCCCATGGAGTCAGCGATGTGGGGGAATGTCTCTGTGGGTGGCACTTTCAACTGTTGCAATTCAACTTGTAGGCTTTGCCTTATATTTTGAATTGACTGGGGAATTGTGCCGGCACATTGTTCATTTCCCCTTTTCCGCTGACATCACTTCCGGTGTTGACTGCTGTCAACATCCGGCGCCGTTCTAGTGTACTCAATGCAGGAGGCCAATTTCTGACCTTCCTGTTGCGGGTTACACTTCTGGTTCTGCTGTCGTCACTTCCGGTGGGATGGCGCACCCGCTGTGACGCTATCTGTGTCCTCACCTGACTGCTTTGGCACCAAAATTTTCCACCAAATAGCGGTGGAGAGGGATATAAAAGGGGCCACATTTGATCAGCAAGACTGAGCTGATCCACTGGGGCTTATTTTTGACGTGATCCTTATGAGGTAAGAGAACCTTTATAAAGATAGATCTATTATTCCTTATACCGATTTTAGATCACTAAAATGCTTATTAATTCTCCTAAAAGGGAAAGATTGAGGCTATTCATATACCCTATCATCCTATGCATATGGACGGCTTCCGTTCTGGCTTAAGCAGTTTGGATGTAAACATATTATACAGGTAATTTAAATTGAAAGCTAATTTTCAGCGATTTGTATTTTTTAATCTCATAATATTGATGAAATTGGATATACCTCTTATATAGAAAATCTTTCATTATAATTTTTCAGAGCTTTTTGAAGCTATATGCTGTCCTAAGTCCAATACTGCAAGGGGTAGCCTGTTACAGGTCTCCTCAATATACATCTGGGATTTTGTTTCCAAAATAAGAATTTTATGTAGGTGCTCTACTATATCCATCTCTTTATACCTTATAATATACTCTACCGCTATTAAAAACTTTGACCGTTTATTTCCCCATATATATCCAATAGATGGATTCCGAGACTTGATTGTCTTGGTTGTTATCTCCCTCTCTATGATGCAACATTAATGAACCCCACGTATTCAACATTTTGGTGGACTGCGAGGTATCCTTCCTGAATGCACAGGTCAGCCTTGGAGTGTTATCTCCACCCATTTATTATTCTCAGGGTTGGCTATTTTGTGTTTGACTTTGATGTTTATGTGTTTATTCATGTGTCTTGTATCTGATCATGATTTTCTCATTTCAGTGAATATAGCATGTATGACATTAGTCAGTTCTCCTGAAGAAGCCCTATTGAGGGCGAAACATGTTGAGACATACTAACATCTGCCAACCTCTACCTTTATTCAGAGATGTATTGTTTTTAAATGTTTTTCTAGATATATGATGTTAATCATGTTGATGTACTACTTTTCAATAAATTTATATTTTTGTATTTAAATATGTGTCTATGCGCTTTAAAAGTCCCAATCCTCTGTCTTTAAATATATGAGTTTCAAGTCATGTTTATTTTAAATGTAATTCACTGTATGTCTGATGATTTGTCCTTCATATTTGTCCTCTATATTTAGTTCTATGGTGTTGATGTAAGTGTCGGTGTAAGAACTTGATATGTACATTAACCACTTGCCGACCAGCGCACGACGATATACGTCGGCAGAATGGCACGTACAGGCAGGAGGGCGTATATATAAGTCCCTCCTTTCTGCCTGTCCGTGCCATCGGGAGCGCGCCGGGAGCGGTGTGCTCCCGCGCTGGTCGGGACCCCCGTGAGTCCGGCCGCGGTCCCCGCGGACTCAATCGCCGCGGGGACACCCGCGATCGTCTCACGGGAAGGCTGAACGGGGAGATGCCGAGATAAACAGCATCTCCCCGTTCTGCCTAGCAACTAGTGACGCCGATCTCTGCTCCCTGTGATTGGAGCAGAGATCAGCATTCACTAGCTGACAGCCACGCCCCCCCCCACAGTAAGAAACACACCCCTAGGCACACTTAACCCTTACACTGCCCCCTTGTGGTTAACCCCTTCACTGCCAGTGTCATTTATACAGAAATCAATGCATTTAAATAGCATTGATTGCTGTATAAATGACAATGGTCCCAAAAATGTGTCAAAAATGTCCGATGTGTCCGCCATAATGTCGCAGTCACAAAAAAAAAATCGCTATTCGCCGCCATTACTAATAAAAAAAAAATTATTAATAAAAATGCTATAAAACTATCCCCTATCTTGTAAACGCTATAACTTCTGCGCAAACCGATCAATAATCGCTTATTGCGTTTTTTTTTACCAAAAATATGTAGAAGAATACGTATCGGCCTAAACTGAGGAAAAAAAATGTTTTTTTATATATTTTTGGGGGATATTTATTATAGCAAAAAATGAAAAATAATGCGTTTTTTTCAAAATTGTCGCTCTTTTTTGTTTATAGCGCAAAAAATAAAAACCGCAGGGGCGATCAAATACCACCAAAAGAAAGCTCTATTTGTGGGAAAAAAAGGACGTCAATTTTGTTTGGGAGCCACGTCGCACGACCGCGCAATTGTCAGTTAAATCGACGCAGTGCCGAATCGCAAAAAGGGGCCTGGTCCTTTGGCTGCAAATTGGTCCGGTCTGAAAGTGGTTAAACATCTGTGAGACAAGAACCTCAGCATTCTCATTGTGACTAAGGGCGGCATACACTTTTACTTATTAATCACTGGAGAATTATTGTTAAACTAAACGTCATCTGCCTAATTATCATACTGCATATGGTCATTCTTCTTTTTGTTATAATCATCGCATTTTCTTTTTCCAATTTTTTTTTTTTTTTGTGAATCTGTTTTTCAGGCTTGCTGATATCTTCCAATAAATTCCAGTCAAGATTTTTCATAGTAGTGATTTTTTTTGTATATATATATATATATATATATATGTATATATATATAAAAACATACTGCTCATGTTTGAAAATCTCTAAACCATCTAAGGAAGTCTATATGATTCTATAGGATTCTGAATTTCTCTAGATATTTGAGACATATTGATTATATCTCAATTGATTTATTTATGTTGGATTTAGGGCTGCAACTAACGATTATTTTCATAATCGATTAGTTGGCCGATTATTGTTTTGATTAGCCGATTAATCGGTTAATAACCTTAAAAAAAAGTGGTGTATAATTTAGTTAATATGTAAAGTTTAAAAAAAAGGCAATTTATTCTTAACCACTTTAAGACCGGGCCTCTTTTTTACAGGTTAAAACTGTTTTTTTGCTATAAAATTACTTAGAACCCCCAAACATTATACATTTTTTCTAACACCCTAGAGAATAAAATGCCAGTCAGTGCAATACTTTCTGTTACACCGTATTTGCGCAGCGGTCTTACAAGCGCACTTTTTTTTAAAAAGAAATTTTTTTTTGAATTAAAAAATAAGACAACAGTATAGTTAGCCCAATTTTTTTTTATATTGTGAAAGATAATGTTACACCGAATAAATTGATACCCAACATGTCACGCTTTAAAATTGCGCTCGCTCGTGGAATGGCGACAAACTTTTATCCTTAAAAATCTCCATAGGCGACATTTAAAAAATTCTACCGGTTGCATGTTTTGCATTACAGAGGAAGTCTAGGGATAGAATTATTGCTCTTGCTCTACCGATCGCGGTGATACCTCACATGTGTGGTTCGAACACCATTTTCATATGCGGGCGCTACTCACGTATACGTTCGCTTCTGCATGCGAGCTCGGCGGGATGGGGTGTGTTTAAAATTATTTTTTTTTTTTTCTTATTTATATTACCTTTTTTATTTTTTATTTTTACACTGTTTAAAAAAACAATGATGTCACTTTTATTTCTATTACAAGGAATGTAAACATCCCTTGTAATAGAAAAAAAGCATGACAGGACCTCTTAAATATGAGATCTGGGGTCAAAAAGGCCTCAGGTCTCATATTTGGACTTAAATACAAAAAAATAAAAAATAAATTTGGTCATTTTGAAAAAATGACAAAAAAAAAATGTGCTTTTAAGACGTATGGGCGGAAGTGACTTTTTGACGTATCTTCCGCCCTGCTATGGTATAGAGTATAGAGACCTCACTCGTCTCCCTACCAAGGAAGGAGACAGATGCCGATGGCTCCGGTAAGCGGCGGAGGGCACCAGATCGTGGCGGGGGGGGGCCCTCTCCCACCACCGATAAAAGAGATCTCACGGCAGTGTATGTGGTTTTCGTTCAGAAATGACATTCATTTTAAAAACAGAATGTTAAAAAACAAGTGAAAATTTCAAGCAATCTTTCATTCAGCGAATGTACAAAGATTTTTCGTCTGAATATTCATTCTCATCTGAAAATTGATCCATGCGGTGAGCATGAGGCTCAGTACACACCTATGCAGTTTGCTTTTGATCTGTTTCTGCAGTGCTTTTTGCTGTAAGTTTTGATTTATGCGCACGTGATTTTGCTGCAATTTGCGTTTTTGCATTTGTTTGGCCAATTTGCTGTTGGGCAGATTAAAAAAAACAAATTGCTGCAAAAACGCATTCCATGCTTTTCTGCAGCTTCTCCATTGAAGTATATTGAACCAAAAAAGCACCGTTTTGCATTAAAAAAAAGTCCCTGACCCTTTCCATATACGCAGCAGCTGAAAAATGTGAATGTGTCCCATAGTAAACCATGTAAAAGAACTGTAGTGCGTTTCTGCAAAAAGCACCAAAAAAACACATAAATGTGAACTTGGTCTAAGACTTTAGATAATTTATAGTACAAAAAAAGGCAGATAATCACTACTGTAAGGGGTTCATTTTTTTTACTGTAGAACTGTGAAAGTAATATTTACAGTAGCGATTATTTGCTCTTTTTGTACTATTTTCATTTTTTTAATACCATTATGTTACTGGCCGATTAATGGATTATGAAAATAGTAATCGATTAATTTCATAATCGATTAGTTGTCGATTAATCGATTAGTTGTTTCAGCCCTAGTTGGATTGTAGCAGGTGTATGTTTAGCACAGAGAATACCTTGCAGTCTGCCAATGTCACCAAGGCTCTCTTTTAACAAATTACATCCTGGAATGTATCACTGCTTTCAATTACACTGAATTAAATGCGTGTACTTTGCTCTGGGAGCTGCCTGGTTAAGTCATTTTATAAAATCTAGTTCTGGCAGTTGGAAATTCTCTCTTCTACCATATCATAAGATCAAGGCAAAATCCAAGACCTTTTCTAAGAACTGTGCCTTAATTAAGGAAGAGCACATTCTACGAATCCTGCCTGTATCCATTCAACAAATCAGAGATAAGCCCGTAATTGAGACACTTTTTCAGGAAAGGCACTACATAATATGTAAATTTAATCACAGGATACATTAAACATACTGTCCTTTTTCGTTCCTGTGACCAATTTCCTTTTCGTAGAATGAACCACGATATTTATACATTGGTCCTGACCGTTTTATTTCAAGAAGCGTGTGCAAAATTTCACGTCACCAAGTCCCGAGACTTTGTGCTTTTCTTATCCCCGAAAGTATAACTTTCAAAGATTTGTACCCTTGAGTATTGAATAGATTTTTTTTCTCTGTAAGAAGACATATACAATGGGAGACATTTATGAAAAGCACAGGTTTCTCATTGTTAAAATATATGAAAGTGTATGTAAACCCTAAAATTTAACGTATTTTCTCTTTTTTGGCCTATTAAATATGCCATTAAAAAGAATTTTATTATATCTGTGCGAGAAATGCAAACATATATTTATTAATCCCAGCAGAAATCCAGTGCTATCTGGTCTTACATTATGTTATTAGCCTTCCATAGATGTTGTCTGTGAAAAGAACATCTCCCCCTTATGTTATGGAGAAGAGGGGAGGAGGGTGTTCTGTAGTCCAAATAAGCAAAAAGAAAAAGGTCAAACCACCTCCATCCCAATATATGCAACAAAAAACAGGAAATCGCCCACGACTAAATGAGGTGAATGCGGTTAGCCAACAATTGAGAGAGTAAATGCAGTCTCAAAATTGTCATGCAAACATAAACAACAGGAAACATAGCCTAGCCACTGAAATGATACATATAGTAAAACATGTCATTACACGTATCATGGTATAAAATGTAAATTGCAAAGTGCACAGGCATGAAAAGTATCCCAATGTGTTTCACAAGACCATGCTCGCTTCATCAGAGGAGATCGTGTGTAGTACATTTGTAGGGGGTATAGTGACTCACCTGTTGATGATCCTGCTCGTCAGTCCTGCCTACTTAAACCGTCCAGTCCAGATGATCTCTGCCTTTGCTTTGGTCACATCTCTAGAGACGCTCTCCTGTGTTCCTGTTAAAGACTTGCTTGGCTGACATTCCTTCTGGCTCCCTGATGTTTTGGCTTGTCTGACTATCCATTCCAGTTCCTGAACTCTGGCTATGTTTTGACTATGTTAACTCTGTTTACCTTTTTTTATCATTATTAAACAAGTGTGATTTAACTGTACTTCTGTTTCAGTCTGATTCATGGTTTCTGACATACATACAGTAAAAAATGTCATTACACGTATAATGATATAAAATGTAAATGGCAAAGTACACAGGCATTAAAAGTATCCCAACGCATTTCGCAAGACCATGCTCGCTTCATCAGGGGTAGATGCACATTTAGTACATCTGTAGGGGGTATAATGAACCACATAAGTATCAACACAGAGATGGTATCGTAACGATTAGTCAAGAGGGTCCAAAATGCATGGCCCTATACTCACCAAAGGCTGGATCAGACAACTAAATGCTGAATACCCAGAGGTGGCAGTAATGAGCATCTGGCTCAGGAGCTGAGGAGGCAGAGAAAAAACCAACCCAACAGAGCACAAGCGGTGGGCAGACATGGCCGGGATGGGGGAATGTCACCAAAGATCTCCCAGTATCCATTAATAATGTCAACTGAAACATAAATGCATATGTATCAATAGATGTTGTCATAACAGCATAGAAGTAAAGTAGTATATGACATAAGTATGTATATGAATGAACCATTCTGGTTCAATAATGGTATGGGCTTAGAATCTAGGGAACAATAGATAAACAAAATGTGTAAAAATATGACAAAAACTGTGTAATAGAGTGTGTGTCCCACATAGCATGTATTCAAGTCCATTGTATATGTCAGCTAAGATAAGAATATATGTATATCAGTTGGTACTATACCAACAGAGTAACCATGAAGTATACAATGTAATGACAAATATATATATATATATATATATACACATATGAACCAATGTTGTTCAAAGCTAGATTGCACCATTTGTGCTCTGTTGGGTTGGTTTTTCCTCTGCCTCCTCAGCTCCCGAGCCAGACGCTCATTACTGCCGCCTCTGGGTATTCAGCATTTAGTAGTCTAATCCAGCCTTTAGTGAGTATAGGGCCATGCCTTTTGGGCCCTCTTGACTAATTGTCAATAACCATCTCTGTGTTGATACTTTTTTGGTTCATTATACCCCCTACAGATGTACTACACACGCATCTCCTCTGATGAAGTGAGAATGGTCTTGCGAAACACGTTGGGATACTTTTCATGCCTGTGTACTTTGCAATTTACATTCCATACCATGATACGTGTAATGACATGTTTTACTGTATGTATCATTTCAGTGGCTTGGCTATGATTCATGTTGTTTATGTTTGCATGACAATTTTAATACATTTTGAGACTAACTCTGTCTCAAAATGTATTAAAATTGTCATGCAAACATAAACAACATGAATCATAGCCAAGCCACTGAAATGATACATACAGTAAAACATGTCATTACACGTATCATGGTATGAAATGTAAATTGCAAAGTACACAGGCATGAAAAGTATCCCAACGTGTTTCGCAAGACCATTCTCACTTCATCAGAGGAGATGCGTGTGTAGTACATCTGTAGGGGGTATAATGAACCAAAAAAGTATCAACACAGAGATGGTTATTGACAATTAGTCAAGAGGGCCCAAAAGGCATGGCCCTATATTCACTAAAGGCTGGATTAGACTACTAAATGCTGAATACCCAGAGGCGGCAGTAATGAGTGTCTGGCTCGGGAGCTGAGGAGGCAGAGGAAAAACCAACCTAACAGAGCACAAACGGTGCAATCTAGCTTTGAACAACATTGGTTCATATGTGTATATATATATATATATATATTTGTCATTACATTGTATACTTCATGGTTACTCTGTTGGTATAGTACCAACTGATATACATATATTCTTATCTTAGCTGACATATACAATGGACTTGAATACATGCTATGTGGGACACACACTCTATTACACTGTTTTTGTCATATTTTTTTTTATTTACACATTTTGTTTATCTATTGTTCCCTAGACTCTGTCAAATTTTGGCTAACCGCATTGTCACGTACCTTAAGGCAGAGCCCGTATTGCAGGGAGCGGCCACTCGTAAACCCCTGGTTCGGGAACCCCTGATAGGGAAGACAGGAGCTCGGGAGCACAGGGGAGCACAAGTGCCTGGCTGATAAGCTGGGTATAGGGCTGGAGATCTGTGCAGACGGGAACCAGGAGGTATCCTGTAGTCCAGCGGCAGGAAGCAAGCAGGTAATGTGCAGCAGACACAAGGAGGTGTCCTGTAGTCCAGCAGCAGGAAGCAAGCAGGTAATGTGCAGCAGACACAAGGAGGTGTCCTGTAGTCCAGCAGCAGGAAACAAGCAGGCAATGTGCAGCAGACACAAGGAGGTGTCCTGTAGTCCAGCAGCAAGAAGCAAGCAGGTAATGTGCAGCAGACACAAGGAGGTGTCCTGTAGTCCAGCAGCAGGAAGCAAGCAGGTAATGTGCAGCAGACACAAGGAGGTGTCCTGTAGTCCAGCAGCAGGAAGCAAGCAGGTAATGTGCAGCAGACACAAGGAGGTGTCCTGTAGTCCAGCAGCAGGAAGCAAGCAGGTAATGTGCAGCAGACACAAGGAGGTGTCCTGTAGTCCAGCAGCAGGAAGCAAGCAGGTAATGTGCAGCAGACACAAGGAGGTGTCCTGTAGTCCAGCAGCAGGAAGCAAGCAGGTAATGTGCAGCAGACACAAGGAGGTGTCCTGTAGTCCAGCAGCAGGAAGCAAGCAGGTAATGTGCAGAAGACACAAGGAGGTGTCCTGTAGTCCAGCAGCAGGAAGCAAGCAGGTAATGTGCAGCAGACACAAGGAGGTGTCCTGTAGTCCAGCAGCAGGAAGCAAGCAGGTAATGTGCAGGCGGGTCTCAAACAGGTAGGGTCAAACACAGACGGGCAGATCAGGTACAAGGGAGCATCCAAAGGGGTAGTCAAAGTCCAGAACCGGGATTGGGGCAGGCAGAAGTCAGAAGAGTCAGAGACAAGCCAGGTTTCAGCAGGGATCAGGTGAATCAGGTTTTGCAGGTAAACAGAGCACATACAGGAAACGCTGTTGATCGGGCAGCAAGGCAACAGGGTCTGGGTTCGGCTTAAATAGCGCTCTTGGCGCCAAACGGCGTCAGGGCAGCCGCGCGTGCACGTGCGTGTTCCCGTGAGCGCTCGTGCGCGCTCCTGCACGTCCGTGCGCACTGACAGTCGCGCCATTGTGCATGTGTGGGCGCAGCAGGCCCGTTCTGAGCCGGGGAATCCTTCTCCTCCTGGGGATGTTGGGACGCCCGCTGGAGGGGCTTTCCTGACATTGCCCCCCTCCAATGGGCAGCCTCCGGATGCCCAACTGGGCCCACTTACTTGGATTGGCTCTCTTGAGGGCCGAAATTAGCCTCTGGGCATGGATGTTAGCCTCTGGCTCCCAAGAATTTTCTTCCGGCCCGTAGCCCTTCCACTTTACAAGGTATTGAACCTGGCCATATCTCTTCCTGCAGTCCACAATAGTTTCTACTTCAAATTCCTCCTCGCCATCGATAAGCACAGGTTCAGGAGGGCCGGTGTTCCGGCTAGCAAAGGGATCCGGAGTTGAAGGTTTTAGGAGGGCAACGTGGAAGACTGGGTGGATTCTGAATGAGTCAGGCAGTCTTAACTCGTACGCCACATTATTGATTTTTCTAGTTACAGGAAAAGGACCCACAAACTTTGGCCCCAACTTCTTGGAAGGACACGCCAGTTTCAGGTTTTGGGTGGACAGCCAAACCAAGTCTCCCGGCTTTAGGTTGAGGTCCCCTCTCCTCCTCTTGTCAAATATCGCCTTGTTTCGTTCCTGAGTCTTCAGTATTGTCTCCTGAAGTAACTTGTTATTGGTGCTGAAAAAATTCAGGGTTTCCTGGGCTGCTGGCACGGAGCACTCTGGGATGCTGTTGGACAAGAACAGGGGATGAAACCCGTAATTTGAAAAAAATGGAGACTGGTTGGTTGCAGAATGAACAGAGTTATTGTATGCAAACTCGGCAAGAGGTAGGAGGGGGACCCAGTTATCTTGAGAAAAACATGAGTAGCATCGCAGGTACTGTTCCAGGGTCTGGTTGGTACGTTCGGTCTGACCGTTGGTCTGGGGATGGTAAGCGGAGGAGAATAGGAGGTTGATCTTCAGGGCCGCACATAATGCCCTCCAGAACCTGGACGTAAATTGCACCCCTCGGTCAGATACGATATTGGCGGGGATTCCGTGGAGCCTTACAATCTCCTTGATGAAGACTCTTGCGGTCTAAGGAGCTGAGGGGGTGCCTTTCATGGGTAAGAAGTGGGCCATCTTGGAGAACCTGTCTACTACCACAAAAATGGTCGTGAAGTCTTCAGAAGGGGGCAATTCGACAATGAAGTCCATGGAGATCATCCTCCATGGCTTCTCCGGGACTGGAAGGGGGTTCAATAAGCCCCAGGCTCTTGTCTTGCTGCCCTTATTCTGGTTACACGTGGTACATGACTCGACGTATGCCCTGCAGTCCTTCAGAAGGTTGGGCCACCAAAAGGTGCGCAGGAGAAGATCAGCGGTCTTGCGGGCACCAAAGTGGCCGGCCAATTCGTGGTCGTGGCAGGATTTCAGGGCGGCCACCCGTGACTGTTGAGGAACGAAGATCTTCTCCTCATGCCACAGCAGACCGTCTCTAGGCTGCAAGGAACTGCCCGCCTGGTGAGGGATCAAAGCGGAGGCCTGTTTAATTTCAGATAGAAGATCCTCATGCAGGAGAAGGAAGTTACCTGGGGTAAGTATGGTGTCTGGAGGTGGCGGAACTGTGGACTCACTAAACATTCGTGATAGAGCATCAGGTTTGGTATTCTTGGATCCTGGCCTGAAGGTGATGTGAAATGAAAATCTTGTGAAGAAAAGTGCCCATCTAGCCTGGTGGGGTCTCAACCTCTTGGCTACTTTTAAGTATTCCAAATTCTTATGGTCCGTGTAGACCAGGATAGGATGGGCGGCTCCTTCCAGGAGATAACGCCACTCCTCGAGCGCGCCCTTGATGGCCAATAGCTCTCTATCCCGACATCGTAATTTCTCTCTGCTTCGGACAGCTTACGGGAGAAAAAGGCCACCGGGTGGAGGAGCGCCTTAGGGCCTTGTCTCTGGGAGAGGACTGCCCCTACCGCCACTTCAGAGGCGTCGACCTCCAAGATGTAAGGGAGGGCAGGATCCGGGTGTTTCAAGACAGAGGCCGACACGAACTGGTCCTTTCATGTTGAAAAGGCAGATTGAGCTTCAGGAGACCACTGGAACTTGGTACCTTGCTTGGTCAGTCTCGTGATGGGGGCAATGATGTTGGAAAACCCCTTAATAAATTTGCGATAGAAATTCGCGAATCCTACGAATCGCTGAATTCCCTTCTTGTCCGTGGGGGCAGGCCAATCCAAGATGGCAGACACCTTTTGCGGATCCATCTTAATCCCATCTACTGAAATGACCAAGCCTAAGAACTGGATACTTTGACATTCGAACTCACACTTTTCAGGCTTTGCATACAGGCCATGCTGGCGAAGACGGGTCAGGACCTTCCTGACGTGTTCCCTGTGAGTAGGCAGAGAGGTGTAGTGATCTAATATAGTCATTCCTCGTAGATGGTTTGTAGTTATTAGTAAAAGTATTGTCTTCCCGCAGCAAAACCCGATTCTCCCAGAGAGAGACAATTTTATTGACTTCCAAAACAGAACAGTCTTACAGATGACAAAAATCCAACAGAGTTCATATCACGACAGTGCTAGTAATATTTAGAGCCCCATGGAAACATGTGACTCTTGGGTGCCTTCGTAAGAACACACACTTCTAAACAGATTGAACGTCCTGTTATATCCCCCACACACACTGAATGTCTGAGCAATTTGATTGGGCGTTTCCATTAAATGCTTTGATCTGCCCCGGTCTTTCAGAGTGACAGGAGATAACGCCAAGCTGTGAGTAGCTGGAATTATAAAGCTGCCCCAATTTACATTCTTGCATATTCCCCCTTTGACATGTGTGAATACTGATTAGATTAAGATAATCATTATCTGTTCCCCTTTGGTATGTGGCAACAAACCCTCTTTTAATATGCGCAATTAGATTAACAGCTACCAAAGCGGCCTGCCTAGAATAAACTTGTCTTTAGAATGCCTAAATAAAAACACTACATATAATAAATATATATATATATATATAATATATATATATATATATATATATATATATATATGTATACATATATATATATATTAGATATAATATACTACAAGAGGGAGAGAAAATCAAGATGTCATCCAAGTAGACAATAACAAATAAGTCAAGATAGTCTCTAAAAATGTCATTTACAAAATGTTGAAATGTAGCAGGGGCGTTGCAGAGCCCAAATGGCATCACCAGGTATTCGTAGTGTCCGAAGCGGGTGCGAAAGGCAGTCTTCCATTCGTCCCCGCTTCGGATACGGACCAGGTTATATGCCCCACGGAGATCTAATTTGGTAAACACCACAGCTGTACCAAGCCTCTGGAATAGTTCCGGTACCAGGGGCAGAGGGTACCGGTTCTTAATTGTAATTTTGTTCAAGTCCCGGTAGTCTACGCAGGGGCGTAGAGAGTGATCCTTCTTCTCTACAAAGAAAATCCCCGCTCCGGCTGGGGAGGTAGAAGGTTGTATAAACCCCTTTCGCAGGTTATCATCGATGTATGCTTTGAGAGTCTCCAACTCCACTCCCGTTAAGGGGAAGATTCTCCCGAAGGGAATTTCTGCACCTGGTAAAAGTTCAATTGGGCAGTCATAGGGCCTGTGTGGAGGGAGTGTCTCTGCCCCTTTTTGACTGAACACGTCCAAAAAGCTGTGGTATTCTTCCGGGACAGCCCTACGGGCCTCAACGTCAACCTCTAGACAGAGCAGAGAGGGTGAGACGTTGGTGGTCCCTTGCAGGCAGTGCTGACAGCAGTAGGGCGAGAGGAAGCTGATACTCCCCGTGGGCCAGTCGATTTGAGGATTATGGGCCTTGAGCCAGGGTATGCCCAGGATGACAGGGAACAGAGGGGACTCAATGATGTCCAGGCAGAGTAGTTCACTGTGGTTACCCGCAATGGTAGCGTGTAGAGAAACCGTCTCTTGGGTCACAGGTCCAGATCTGATAGCCGACCCATCGGCTAGATGTACCGACAGTCCTCTGGCTCTGGGACGTAAAGGAACTCGAAATTTGCGGGCAAATGTCTGGTCCATGAACCCACTACAGGCTCCAGAGTCAATTATGGCGGGGACCAGAGTATTCCCTCCTGGGAGCTGTAGGGAAAGGGAAACAGTCAGGTGAGACGCATTATTAAGTACTGCAGGCAGAACAGTGGAAAACAGAGAGGAGTGCTTACAGGACTTCGCGGGACAGGCCCTCACGTAATGTCCGGGTTCCCCACAGTAGAGGCAAAGGTTCTGGATTCGCCTGCGTTGTCGCTCCTCTGTGGTCAGGGAAGGACGAAGGACGCCCAGTTGCATAGGCTCAGAGGGTGCAGTTGCGGTGCGGCCAGAAGGGTAGGGTACCCGGGGTAGCATCCACACCGGACGGGAAGGACCGGCCGTACGCTCAGTCCTACGCTCCCTCAGACGCCTGTCTATCTGAGTGGACAGGTTGATCAGGTCTTCGAGAGTCTCAGGGATGCCCACTCTGGCCAACTTGTCCTTCAAAGACTCGGAGAGGCCCATACGGAATTGATGACGCAGAGCTGCGTCATTCCAGCTCGTATCGGCGCTCCAGCGCCTAAACTCGGATGCATAGTCTTCTGCCGCCCTACGGCCCTGTTGTAGGGAAAATAATGCTGCTTCGGCAGTTGCTGCCTGTTGTGGGTCTTCATAGAGGATGCCCATAGCCTGGAAAAAGGTGTTCAGATTGCTGAGGCATTCGTGCTTCTGTTCCACCAGGCGGTGGGCCCAGGCCTGGGGCTCCCCTTGTAGCAGGGAGACCACAAACCCCACCTTGGTGGACTCAAGGGAAAAGGTTCGGGGTTGGAGTACAAAAAAGAGTTCACAGGCGTTGCGGAATGCCCTATATCTGTTCCGGGCCCCGGAGAATCTATCCGGAGTGGGGACCTTGGGCTCAGGAGGCAGCATAACCACCGAGGGTGCAGGTGATGCGCTGGGCGCTGTTGGGCCTGAGGTGGCTAGGGCCTGCACGCGTTCCTCTAGGCGGGAGTACCCCTCCTGTAGGGAGTTGACGGCCTGTGTCAGTCCGGCCAGGTGACGGCATAAGTCCTCCCTAGCTGTGGCTCCCTGCATGGGCTCAGTCATGGCTGCCCGATACTGTCACGTACCTTAAGGCAGAGCCCGTATTGCAGGGAGCGGCCACTCGTAAACCCCTGGTTCGGGAACCCCTGATAGGGAAGACAGGAGCTCGGGAGCACAGGGGAGCACAAGTGCCTGGCTGATAAGCTGGGTAGAGGGCTGGAGATCTGTGCAGACGGGAACCAGGAGGTATCCTGTAGTCCAGCGGCAGGAAGCAAGCAGGTAATGTGCAGCAGACACAAGGAGGTGTCCTGTAGTCCAGCAGCAGGAAGCAAGCAGGTAATGTGCAGCAGACACAAGGAGGTGTCCTGTAGTCCAGCAGCAGGAAGCAAGCAGGTAATGTGCAGCAGACACAAGGAGGTGTCCTGTAGTCCAGCAGCAGGAAGCAAGCAGGTAATGTGCAGCAGACACAAGGAGGTGTCCTGTAGTCCAGCAGCAGGAAGCAAGCAGGTAATGTGCAGCAGACACAAGGAGGTGTCCTGTAGTCCAGCAGCAGGAAGCAAGCAGGTAATGTGCAGCAGACACAAGGAGGTGTCCTGTAGTCCAGCAGCAGGAAGCAGGCAAGTAATGTGCAGCAGACACAAGGAGGTGTCCTGTAGTCCAGCAGCAGGAAGCAAGCAGGTAATGTGCAGGCAGGTCTCAAACAGGCAGGGTCAAACACAGACGGGCAGATCAGGTACAAGGGAGCATCCAAAGGGGTAGTCAAAGTCCAGAACCGGGATTGGGGCAGGCAGAAGTCAGAAGAGTCAGAGACAAGCCAGGTTTCAGCAGGGATCAGGTGAATCAGGTTTTGCAGGTAAACAGAGCACATACAGGAAACGCTGTTGATCGGGCAGCAAGGCAACAGGGTCTGGGTTCGGCTTAAATAGCGCTCTTGGCGCCAAACAGCGTCAGGGCAGCCGCGCGTGCACGTGCGTGTTCCCGTGCGCGCTCGTGCGTGCTCCTGCGCGTCCGTGCGCACTGACAGTCGCGCCATTGCGCATGTGTGGGCGCAGCAGGCCCGTTCTGAGCCGGGGAATCCTTCTCCTCCTGGGGATGTTGGGACGCCCGCTGGAGGGGCTTTCCTGACACGCATTCACCTCATTTAAAGTCCCGGGGCAATTGCCTGTTTTTTGTAGTCCAAATAAGAGGCAAGCAGCATTGGGTAACAATACTAGGAGAGTAAATGTGTTTCTAGCAGGGTCACTTAATTAAAATAATGGGAAAAAAAACTTAAGAAAAGAAAACAAATTGAATTACCACATCTTAGGGCTAGGGCCTTCACAATACACAGTATTACATTTTTTGTGTAGATACACCTTTAGGCAACCAAATACAAAAATGACAGTTTATAGGAAAATTTCCATCTTACTAGAAATTGGAGGGATATTATGGACCAGATTTTTTTACCCTGTGTACTAGAAATGATGGAAGCACTGTTCATTGCTTTCTCCGGGGTGTTTTAAATGCTGTCTAGTGTTTTATGTGTATTTTTTTTTTTTTTAGTAAGGCTTACTTATGCGCAGACAAACCATTAAAGTGCTTCAGTCAACCAAAGGACACACTAAAATCCCTTTGGGGCTAATTTAGACAACTATTTTGACAAGTTTTACTCATGTCATTCTTTAGGATGTTCTACCACACTGCAATAATTGATTCCAACAACTACAGTAGATTTGCGTGATATTCATATATATATATGGCATACACCTTGTAGGTCAAAGATAATAAGATAAGACATACTTATACCACCCTGAGTACAGATATTCAGATATAGGTCCCAAACATCCATCTTTCAGAAGGACTGTTCCTCTTATGGATCAAAATCTCTCTGACCTGCTTTCTTCAACAAATGTCCTTCTTTTTATGTTGGATGTTTACTGTAGTTCTGTTGAAGTTACTCTATGAGGGGGACAGTTGGGGTACTGCATTGGGATGGACAATGTACAACAAACGGGAAGTATGGAGTAGGTCATTATTTCTGATCTATGTTTTAATGCATAGTTGAGTCGCGTAGCTTTGTTCCCATGTCAGAGGTATGACCTTTTGGCCACAATTCTTCGATGAAGACCACTTCTGGCTAGACTTCTCTGGGAAGGAAATGGGTGTACCTGGGTCCCACTGGTTTACGACAATTGTGTGCTGATGGCACTAATGATGTTGAAGGTAAGTAAGCATGATTTCATCTGCTGCATTGTTTCCTTGGACAATCACTGCGTCTACGGTCCTAAGCGTTGCCCATTTATTTGTACTTCTTCAAAATAGCTTGAACAACCCCAGTCTGATTTGAAACCTTTGCTTGGGGCAGACCTTGCTGATTCAGTATAAGTACCTTGTGTCTTTTTGCTGTGCTCAGTCTTGCCATGGTTTATGACCTGTGACATGAAACTGTCTTCCACAACCTCACCTGAGTTACAGAGTTTGGCTGTTCCTCACCCAGTTTTAAGCCTCCTGCACAGCTGTCTCTGTCTCAATTAATGACTGTCAACCTACATATGAAATTGATGATCATTAGCACCTGCTTGGTATAATTAAGTAATCACACACCTGATTCTAATTCTACAAAATGCCTGATTTTGTTCCGGTGTATAAAGTGTGCAAGTGTACAAACAGAAGCTGGTTTGAAGCCAAAGGCTAGTTACACCAAATATTGATTTGATTTAGATTTGTCTGTTTTGTAAATTGATAAAAATGAACAATTGAAATATATATTTGTGAAAGCATTCTTAATTTACACTTCTCCACATCTGCCTAAACCTTTTGCACAGTACTGTGTGTGTGTGTGTATATATATATATATATATATATATATATACACTATATTACTGAAAGTATTGGGATGCCTGCCTACATGAACTTTAATGGCATCTCAGTCTTAATCCGTAGGGTTTAATATTGAGTTCACCCACATTTTGCGGCTATAAAAGCTTCAACTCCTCTGGGAAGGCTGTCCACAAGGTTTAGGAGAGTGTCTATGGAAATGTTTGACCATTCTTCCAGAAGTGCATTTGTGAGGTTAGGCACTGTTGTGGACAAGAAGGCCTGGCTCACAGTCTCCACTCTGATTCATTCCATAGGTGTTCTATCTGGTTGAGGTCTGGACTCTCATGCAGGCCAGTCAAGTTCCTCCACCCCAAACTTGGTCATCAATGTCTTTATAGACCTTGCTTTGTGCACTAGTGCGCAGTCATGTTGAAACAGGAAGGGGCTATCCCCAAACTGTTCTGTTGGATTTAATATTTCTGCGGTTCACTTCCTGTTTTGCTGCAGGCCAGATTGCCAAAGTTGGAATGAAGCAAGCTTTGTATTCAGAAGCAATGGCTTGGCTCAGGCCCACCTGCAGTGAAGACGGCTCCAGGCTAGAGACACTGCCCCTGAGTGGAGAGTGCAGTGTACTTCCTGGATCACCTTTTCTGGTGTTCATTGGGTGCGAAGCAAGGGGGGGGAGATTTGAATGAGTGGGCGTGTATGTCTGAATGGAAGGGACACACACACAAGAAGGACAGTCTCTCTGTGTCTGTAGGCTGGTTGAGCATGTCATGAAGATGTCTCTCTGCTAAGCGGCCATCTTTGAGGCCTACGTTGGAGTTGAGGCCTATGCCACATGGACCTTTACTGCGAGGATCGCGTTAAGTAGATCATTATATTGTATTTTAACTGTATAGTATTTCATCGTATTGTAGCCTTGCTGTATGTTATGTAATTGTGTAACCCCCTTTTTAAGACACGTTAGCTTTCTTATTTCCTTGGGAAATAAATAAGATTTGATTATTCCTAGCCGTGTGTTTGGTTTCATAACTAAATGTATTATTGTGATACTAACAGTAGCATGCGCTCATAGTTTTAACAGACTGACTAATCTACAGAGACTAGGCAAAGTAAAGAGTACATAGATGAGATAATATCTAGATTGTAGTGATATATAGTTTTCTACAATTATTATCGAATTCTACATGTTCCCACAAAGTCGGGAGCATGAAGTTATCCAAAATGCTGACACCTTAAGAGTTCCCTTCACTGGAACTTAAGGGTCAAGCCCAACCCCTGAAAAACAACCCCACGCCATAATCCTCCCCCACGAAATGATTTGGACCAGTGCAAAAAGCAAGGTCCATAAAAAACATAGATGAGCGAGTTTGGGGTGGAAGAACTTGGCTGGCCTGCACAGAGTACTGGCCGTAACCCGATTGAATGGAGTGGAGACTGCAAGCCAGGTCTTCTCTTCCACATCAGTGCCTGACCTCACAAATACACTCCCATGCCGCGTACACACGATCGGACTTTCCGGCGGGATTGTCCGCCGGACTAGAGTCCGCCAGACAATCCGACCGTGTGTGGGGCTCCGGCTGACTTTTTGTTCCCAAAAGTCCGGTGGACTTAGTTTTAAGTTTTGACTTAAAATTGTCCGCCCGACTCGGGAGTCCGGCAGACAATCCCGCCGTCTGTGTGCTAGTCCGACACACCGTTGCAAAGTCCGTTCATTTAGAACGTGACTCCAGGTAGATGAGACTAGCGAAGGAAGTGAATGCCGCCGCCTCGATCGGCGACATTGACATCTCGCTTGCCCCGTCACCTGGTATAGATTTAAAGGGGAATCCCTACGCTGAAAAAACGGCATGGGGGTCCCCCCCAAATCCATATCAGACCCTTATCCGAGCACGCAGCCCGGCCGGTCAGGAAAGGGGGTGGGGACGAGCAAGCGCCTCCCCCTCCTGAGCCATACTAGGCCGCGTGCCCTCAACATGGGGGGTGCCCTGGGGAAAGCACCTTGTCCCCATGTTGATAAGGACAAGGGCCTCTTCCCGACAACCCTGACCGTCGGTTGTCGGGGTCTGCGGCGGGGGGCTTATCGGAATCCGGGAGCCCTCTTTAATAAGAGGGCCCCCAGATACCGGGCCCCCACCCTATGTGAATGAGTATGGGGTACGATGTACCCCTACCCATTTACCTAAGGAAAGAAGTGTAAATAAAAAAAAACAACACCATTTTTTTAAATACTTTATTGCACAGCTCCGGGGGTCTTCTTCCGTCTTGGGGGGTCTTCTCGCCGGACTTCCTTCTTCGCCGGGCTTTCTTCTTCGTCGCTGCTGCCGTCTTGGGGTCTTGTTCCGACTTCGGGGGTCTTTGGGGGTCTCTTCTATTCTTCTTGCCGGGCCTCTGCTTTCTTCTTCCAGCTCTTTTAATAGCGGTGGCATGGGCTTCTGTCGCCGTCGCCGCCTTTTGCTTCTTCTTCTTCTGCTTCTTGTTCTTCTTTCGTCTTCAGATGTTGACTCGTCGCTGTCTCCTCTTCTAATGGCTCAGACGTGTTGCGCTGCCAGTTATATAGGGACAAGGGGCGGGGCCACCGTCTCATGTCACATGGTAACCCCGTCCCATATGATGTCACAGTCCCGGAGGATGCTGGGACTGTGACATAATTTGGGGCCCTTGTCCCCATCAACATGGGGACAAGGTGCTTTGGGGTGGGGGGGCTGCAGGGCCCCCCTTTCCCCAGGGCACCCCTCATGTTGAGGGCACGCGGCCAGGTACGGCTCAGGAGGGGGGGGTGCTCGCTCGTCCCCACCCCCTTTCCTGACCGGCCAGGCTGCGTGCTCGGATAAGGATCTGATATGGATTTTTTTTTTTCGGTGTAGGGATTCCCTTTAAATCCATACCAGGTGACGGGGCTAGCGGCGGCATTCACGTCCCGTCTACCTGGAGTCACAGTGTGTGGGCAAGTCCGTTCATTTCAAAAGTCCCGTGGACTTTCGCCAAAACTCCGGCGGATTGTCCGCTGGAAAAGTCTGGGCGTTTGTGAGCAAGTCCACACGTTCGGAAAGTCCGGCGGACCTCCGCTGGAAAGTCTGGCGGATTGTCGTGTACGGGGCTCCAGAAGACTGGTCAAACATTCCCACAAACACACTCCTAAACCACCTTGTGGACAGCCTTCCCAGAACAGTGGAAACTGTTATAGCTGCAAATGGTGGGCCAACTCAATATTGAACCCTACCAAGTAAGACTGGGGTGCCATTAAAGTTCATATGCATGTAAAGGCAGGTTGTCCCATAGTATATAATATAGTGTGTGTGTGTGTATATATATATATATATATATATATATATATATATATATATATATTTATATATATATATATAACATTTTTATTGCTTGATTATGAGCTTTTTTAAGCATAAGCTCGGCTCATTTTTATCATTTCTTTTGTACTTTTTTTGTGGGTTTTTTTTGTGCTTTTTCAAGCCATTTCACACTTTTTTGTGCATTTTTGGGCACTTAGGCGTCTTTTCTGCTTGAAAGCTCCTCTTAGAAACATGATTTTGGTGGCGTTTTTTTTCTGCCTATAAGCTCATGTGCCTGTAAACTCCTGAAAACCCTATAGTGTGCATGGACACATTAGCTAATATGGAAGGGAGTTTCCAGTCAAAAAAAATGAGAGTTCAGATGTTATCAAATGAGATGTTTTTTGATGTTATTTCACAATAATCTTTTTTAGGTTAAAAAGTTTTTACCCTTATCCACTTCATATACCTGTGAAGGTAGATATTACTTCACACTGTTGTTTTGCACTCAACCATGTTATTATATGTCACAATATAGAATCAGGGGTCTCCAAACTATGGCCCTCCAGTTGTTCAGGAACTACAATTCTGTGAATGTCAGAATTTTACAATTCCTCATGGGACGTGTAGTTCCACAACAGCTGGAGGGTCGTAGTTTGGAGATCCCTGATATAGATGGTTTATGGTAGTCAAATACTTGAGGTTTTAACCAGTGGAGTATAACAGCCTTTGGCTGTTGCACTACACACTTACCATTCTACACGAAGGGATTGAGCAATCACTCTCTTTCTTAAGGTAGCGCCATTAACCCCAATTTGCTTTACTCTCCTAAGAAGACTCATGTTTTCTTTCTGCTGCTGGTTTTCCATTTCTAATGATGCCAGGCCTCATGCAAACCACTTCCTGTCAGGTCTTGGCACTCTGAGGGTACATCATCAAACCATCCTTTGTTCACAGTACTGCTGAGCAGTGGTTACACGTCACTAGATAGGATTAAGAATTGCCCTCTGCGTAAGGGAAGAATAAGACCGAATGGGAAGAAGAAGACCGCAACCAAAACAGAAGATAGCTGGTAAAAAAGGTATGTAAAAAAAATAAAAGTGCCAACAGGTGTGGGTGATGGGCAATGAGCTTTGCCCCACCTGAAATAAAGCTTTAAAATAAACCTCCAAAACCTTACAGCCAACATTAACCTATCCTAACCTGACTAATCCCTAACACTGAATAAGCCTCTTCTGCACTAAATACTGACCTTGCTTTTTGCTAATTTGCATAGCTATTTAACTGCACCTCTACATGTATTTGTTTATGGATGACTTTCCTGCAGTGCTAGAATAGGAACTCTACAACTGTACTCTCTTATAACCACTATGCAATTGTGCTTAGCCTTTATCCTAAAATGTGAGATTCTGTACCTGACTTTCATTCTGACTTAAGAGAACCAGTTACAGTTGAGCATATGCTCGTTATATAAACACCTAGAAAAATCAGCAGTGTCATCCATAGCAGCCAATTAGCTGTTTGCTTTCAGCGTTGGAAAAATGACAATAGAAAATTTGCTTTGGGTAACACTCTACGGCCTTTTGCCCTAGAATTAATGTACATGGTTCTCATACAGAACCTATCATGTTGTGATGAAATAGTACATGGATTAGAGCCTTAGGAGCATTTTCTACAACGCAGAAAAGAAATAATTAGATGCAGAACCCAAATGATTGCCAGTAAGTGGTGAATAATTCCCAGTCTCGATCATTCTAAGCAGGATGAATTCCACTCAAGCTACACAGTTCTTAGTACCGTAATTGTATATGATGCAGTTTAAACATTACCGTATCTCTGTAATGAACTTGCATTTCATTATTTTTAATTGTCATGATGATTAAAATATTGGCATACGACAAAAGTCAGCAGGATGTGTCATACAGAACGGTTGAATGATGGTAAAATGTCAGTTTCTAATTTCTAATTTCATATAGGTCATATATGTCAGTAAGCTACAGGGGAGGTTTCCTATAGAGAGGAATGGAATAGTGGCAGGAATATGAGTGGGCTGCTTAACTGCACCCTGAGGGGTAAATGTTCACACCTGAAATGCTTAATGCGCCTGGCAATAGGACAATTAATTTGTATAAATAACCTTCTAATCTGATTTCTTTGTGACAGCTGCTCATAAAATTGTTTTCATTCCGAAAGAGATTTTTTTTTTTTTTTGCAGTAGGTGAAGTTATACTTTTTTTTTTACTTTTAAAGGAAACCTGTACTGAGACAAATGCAGAGGATGCCATTGCTGACTTGATTCCGAAAATACAACTTGCCTTGCTGTCTTTGACATTAATACTTTCTAAAGCCGGTCATAGATGGTTCAAATCTTGTCTGGTTCAGCAACGGCCGGCTGAGATTAGAACCATCTATGGGCAGGCTGATTGTACTCGAGCATTCGGATTTTTACATGCAATTGTTGCCAGTGGCTATAGCCGCTAGCAATAATCACTGTGTTCTCCAGGCAGGGACGGCTCCCAGTAGAACACAATAGCTCAGTCGGAGGGATTCCCCCAACTGTGACTGCCTGATGCCTGTTGATGGGGGAATCAAGCAATTTTATTTCCTCCAACCCATGGGAGCAAGAAAGAAAATTGCATCATCTATAAACTGCCTTAGACACTGTCCCAAAACAAACATGCATATTTGGAAAGTCAGAGAGAAATTGAAGTTTAATATCCATTTTCTTGTTCTAGGCCAAGTGTTGAAGTCATTGGACCAAAATGACAGCCCGAGAACTAGTGTTTCCAGAAAAGGAGTTTCCTTTGAATGATACTTGTACTAAAAGATATGTGCATCTTCCTCAGACAACCTTCTCAACCAGTTGTCATTTGGATCCAGTGGCTTTGGTACCTTCTGAGTCATTCTCTTGGGACAAGTTGATCCAGGGAAAATCCGATTGCCTCTTGGGGGATCAGGAAGGATTGTTTCCCCTGCTGTAGCAAATTGGAGCATGCTCTGCTGGGTTTTTTTGCCTTCCTCTGGATCAACTGTGGGTATAGAATTGGGTATATTGGATTGTACGATATTTTTTATTTTATTTTTTATTTTTTTATGGCTGAACTGGATGGACTTGTGTCTTTTTTCAACCTAACTAACTATGTAACTATGTAAGAATGCATGGAGTTCTGACCTCACTTTCTGGAGGAACAGGAGGGATTTTTTTTCCACTGCTGGTGCAAATTGGATCATGCTTCATATGTTATTTTTTTGGTTTTTTTTTGCCTACCTCTGGATTAATTGTGGGTATAGGATTGTGTATATGGAGATTTTAAATTCATTTATTTTTTCTATTGGTTGAATTAACAATGCAATTCACTGTATGCTGGTTCTTAGTCAGGGACTCGGAACATATTTAAACCATTAGATCAGCATTGGCGACCTTTGTATTCCTCGCAACACAGACTTTAAGGGCTCTTTATGGGGTCACAACAGAAACCACAACATAAGAAACACACTCATCAGGGGATATATAATCTGTAACTCTGAAGGAGCAGATGTCTTGAAATGTGTTAGTCATGGCAGTACAGAGGAGATACAGCATTTGAATTCTTCATCTTGTAGTTCTCATTATTGAC
The DNA here is from genome assembly GCA_028564925.1 of Lithobates sylvaticus. Taxonomy (NCBI): domain Eukaryota; kingdom Metazoa; phylum Chordata; class Amphibia; order Anura; family Ranidae; genus Lithobates; species Lithobates sylvaticus. Next base: position 705,455,684 of record CM053026.1, on the reverse strand, counting down.
ATCCTGTGGGCCACATATTGGGGATCTTGGAGCTACCCAGTGTGAGTGTCTTGTCTATCCTGGCTTTCCTTTTTTGCTGGCATCCTGGCTGATACTTGATGGACTTGTGAACTTGGACTCTAAACCTGTTGACATGCTATTTCATGTTATATGCTTGCCTTACCAATTTCTTCCTTTTTTACTCTCTTTTGTTTTTTGTTTGTTTGTTTTTTACATGTTTGTGCCTCCTCTATGAATGTCGGTCCATACAAACTAACTACAAAAATTTTGCCAAAAAACAATTCAAGCCTTGTCAATTGTTTTGTCTCTTTAGACCCCCAATGGTAAGATCTCTAGCCTTGAGTTTCCAAGTCCATATACTTGGCAATCCCAAGGGTCAACACTCATGGTTGGATTTTAAGTTAATTTTATAGTACAGAGAATGGAATAGAAAGCAACACCCTTGCTATAGCAGGATAAGCAAAATTCCTAAATGGTGTGAACAGTGATGAGGACCATAGTGTCAGGGTAATCTCAATGCTGAAATAGATATCATGCTGCTGTACATTGTGTTATACTATCCTTATCTGTATGCCCAATATTTCGTCTAATAATAACAAAAGGGAAACCCCACATTACATAATACATAACTACAGACTCTGCATTGTATAAATTCCAGCTTCTGTGCAGATAAAGGGTTGTAATCTGCCCAAAACTTATTTTATTGCTTTCCAGTTCTATTTTAAATGGCATTATAGCTATAACTATAATTCTGAAAAAATGGGAGAGGTTTAGTGCCTCATTAATGTATTTATTGATCCTTATTATTTGTTCTGATATCCGTTGTCACCGTCATAGAAAGTGAGAGTAAATTTCACAGTTTTCACCAGCATAGGAATAGATTAGAACATGTCTGATATCAGCTTTCAAAGAAGGAATTTCCCATTTTGTTCTTACTTCCTGTTGTGCCTTTGGTACAAGAAATGAAGGAAAACATCCCCAGGGGGGAAGGATAAACATCTGATAGAGACCTTGTGCGCTCTAGTGAAAACCTGAAAAAAGTTTTCGTGGACTTCTACTTTAACTCCAAATGACGGCTACAGCGCAGATCTACTTTGCCGGGAGGCCATCAATAGACGTCCTCCCCTTTGCACGCTCCCTTTGCACGCTCCTCCTCGGTGTGCGCTGTGATCACAGAGTCAATGAGACTCAGGTGATCACCAATCTGAGTAAGGGGTCGATCCTGGCCCCTTACCACGTGATGTAAACAGAAGATTAGTAAACGTTTTTTTTTTAATCCTCGCGCTGACAGCGTGAGGAGAAAAAAAGCTGATCACCAGCTTCTGTGCAAGGGACATCGATCCCGAAGAGGAAGAGGGACTTATCTGTGCCAGCCAGTACCGCCTGCCAGTGCCACCTGGCAGTGCCCACTGTGCCATGAATCAGTGCATAACAGTGCCAGCAATCAGTGCCACCTACCAATGCCCGCGAGTGCCACCTATCAATGCCCACCAGTGGTGCCAATCAGTGCCTCATCAGTGCCACCTAGCAGTGCTGCCTATCAGTGTCACCTACCAGTGCCCATCATTGCCACCCATCAGGGCCCATCAGTGCCAGCTATCAGTGCAAGCTATCAGTGCCACCTATTAGTGCCCTTCAGTGCCAGCTATCAATGCCCTTCAGTGACGCCCATCAGTGCCACCCATCAGTGCCACCTCTTATCGCCCACCAATGCCACCAATCAGTGCCACCTCATCAGTGCCGCCTATTAGTGCCCATAAGTGCTGCCTCATCAGCGTACATCAATGAAGGAGAAAAATTACATGTTTGCTAAATTTATTAACAAAATATAAAACGGTTTTGTATTTTTTTTTTATTTTGTTCTTTTTAAAAACCCAGAGGTGATCAAATATAAAATCTCTATTTGTGGGGAAAAAAAAAATGATAAAAATGTAATTTGGGTACAGTGTTGTATGACCGCGCAATTGTCGTTCAAAGATTGACAGCACTGAAAGCGGAAAATTGGTCTGGGCAGGAAGGGGGTTTAGGTGCCCAGTCAGCAAGTGGTTAAAGCTGCCCCTCAGTCAGATATAAGATAAGAATTGGCACAGCTCTTTAATACAAGCAGCGTAGGTACTCAAAGTTGACTTGGTATCAGCTTCTTTCAGTCACTGTACAGTCAGCAGAGCTCAGTGAGGAGGAAGAAGAAGCAGCAGAGGGAGACCATCAGGTTGCATTGCAAGAAGCTTGCTGATAGGAGGAGAGAACAGACTGACAGTGAGATGAGCTCATCATTATGCTGCTTCCCATTTCACTGTCCAGTCACAAGGTGAAGGTGGGCAAGGGACCTGCAAGTAAAAGTGAAAGTGTGGTTAATAGGAAAATTGCATTTTACATATTTCCCTAGTTAAAGTTGTCTAGTGGTCTCACACAAAAAGAATGTTATTGTTAACTAACCAGGATGTGGCCGAGCCCACTTTTTTCTCTACGATTGGCCATTTCCTTACATTCAAGGTCTATAATACCAAAGCCAAAACTGGTAAGAGTTTAGTCTCACCTCAGAGCTTCCAATTATGCATGCGTCTGTGAGCACCTGTGTGCCATGCCATATGAAAAGCGGGGGGGACTCCATGGCGAAACGGCATCTTTAGTTAAACAATTATTGTTATATTTTCTAATATTTTCTTTATATACTGTATATCTGTTATTACTTTTAATAAATGTTATACTTATAAGTATTTTTGTGATCTCTCTTTGCACATATCGAATACAACCCCAAAAACATGACGAAACAGTGGTTGAGAAATATTATGTCTCTCTCTTGCCTGGCAGGAATAAGCTGTGTGGCAGAGCTATGTAAATCTCAGGACCGGATGGATAGAAATACATTTTTTGTCAGATAAAACAGTTTTTGTATATGTATTTCAATGGTGTATCTGCGTTTGCCTGAATAACAAGCACAACAACTGAATTCCTAAATTAGAGCAGCACAGCAAAGTTGCCTTTGGGGGGTCTCAGTATTAATTAGATGGCTCCATGCACAGCTGGGTTTTCAGTTTTATATGTTCTGCTTTAATAAATAAAACAAAGACAGACAACCTTAGCCCCACCATCATCCTGAATAGCCTGCCAAATTTGATGCACTATTACTAGATGTGCCCCAGGGATGCCACTTTTATTTTAAGACATGGATGTGTTGATAGCAATCTGTTAGCCATCAATCCCTATGTGGGGTTACTAATTGAACTGTGATTTGATTGTATAATGGATCTTTAATTGCAAAGGTTTCAATTAAACATTTCACATGCTTTTTTTAGGCCCTTCTTTTACAATGACACTGATATTTTCCCAGTCACGTAATAATTATTCATCAGTGTGTTTGGGTTGGGTATTCTAGTTTAAATAACCGGTGACGGTGCAGCCAAGCATGAAGGAGGGTACGCAGCAAATAAGCGAGATGTAAATTAGAATAAGAATATGCTATTCTTATATAAGAATATGTTACTGAAATAGATTCAATGGGTTGCTGTATTATTTAGTATAATGGGATGGCTGAATGGGGTATTTAACAAATTTAGTAAAAATGTTGTTAAATATTCTCCTCTTTAATTCAATAATAATATGTGGATATCGATATACACTATATTACCAAAAGTATTGAGACACCTGCCTTTACAAGCACATGAACATTAATCGCATCCCAGTCTTAGTCTGTAGGGTTCGATATTAAGTTGTCCCACCCTTTGCAGCTATAACACCTTCAACTCTTCTGGGAAGGCTGTCCACAAGGTTTAGTAGTGTGCCTATGGCAATGTTTGACCATTCTTCCAGAAGTGCATTTGTGAGGTCAGACACTGATGTGGACAAGAAGGCATGGCTCTCAATCTCTGCTCTAAGTTATCCCAAAGGTGTTCTATCAGGTTGAGGTCACAACTCTGTGCAGGCCAGTCATGTTCCTCCACCCCAAACTTGCTCATCCATGTCTTTATAGACCTTGCTTTGTGCACTGGTGCACAGTCATGTTGGAACAGGAAGGGGCCAAATACTGTAGCTGCTGACTTTAAATATTATTACACTTACCTGTCCATGGATCTCACAATGTCAGCACCCCATCCGATTTTCAATTGTTTCTCAGGTGCTGCCGCCACCATTCATTGTAATGGAAACTGGCAGTGAAGCCTTGTGGATTCACAGTCGGTTCCCTACTGCGCATGCATGAAGTGAGCTGCACTTTCTGAATGGCTTGGCGGCGGTGGAAGGAGGAGAGGGGCCAAACTTGTGAAAGACAAAACCAGAGAAAATTCCCAGGTCAGCTAACCAACCAGTCTGCTTACCAACTGAATTTATCTGCCCAACAGTATGCATTAAAAACAGGGGTTTAATTAGCACACATTTACAAACGCATGCATAAGCTGCAAGGCCCCTTCAGGACACCCTGTATTACTTGCAGTCCTAACCCTTGTAAAATTTTGAGTGTTTCCTCAGTTGGAGCACATGCATTCTAATGGATAGATAAGGGGCAGGTGGGCCTAGAGGTAGCCCAATACTCCTTAAAGGCACAGGGGCACACTGGATATCCAGCACAATGACAGCAAAGGTGCCCAGTGTGTGCCCTCACCAAATTTACACCAGTAACAAACAGATGGTCCCTGCCTCCACCTATTACTAGCCTTCACAGCAAGGAGCACATGGAAGGACAATGCATGAAAGACCATTGTGCTATGTGCTGGGTGTCCAGTGTGCCCCTGTGCCTTTAAGGAGGATTGGGCTACCTCTAGGCCCACCTGCCCCTTATCTATCTATTAGAATGCATGTGCTTCCACTGTGGAGACTCTCATAAATTTACAAGGATTAGGACTGCAAGTAATACAGGGTGCTGTAAAGGGGCCTTGCAGCTTATGAATGCGTTTACAAATATGTGATTAAGTGAGAACTTAACCCCTGTTTTTAACGTAAACTGTTGGACAAGTTAAATTCGTTGGTAAGCAGACTGGTTGGTGATAGTGGCGGGTGTTGAAGTTTTAGGATGGGGGTGCCAGTCCCGCCCCTCCTTTTTGACCCCTCACACTTATAAGCCCCACCCCTTAAATCATCTACCCACTATGTCCCCTGTATTTCACTTGCTTCCACCCATAGTGTCAGGAGTATACAGCTCAGCATCACAGGACAGAGTATACAGCCCCAGTAGATGCCTTATTAGGATGAAACGCATCGGGAAGGGCTTTGCTGATGGTACTGTGTTGTCAGATTTTATCTACATGCTTTTAATTGTCTTCCATCATGTGAGTGACCATTTTATGATTTATAATAAATTGTTTCTTACTTAAACGGTATCACACTACGGGCCCTATCTTTTCTCCTTTGCTACATGTTATTGAGATGAACAACATTATATACCGGCCAGTTCACTTTAAGGCGGATACCCTTATATCAATCTAATGACGGATCATTTCCAGTCGGTACATATTATAAGCCAGAGTTGTTGCATACTCCCCTGGGTGTGATTACACCAACAAGCCTTATAGACTCATTAGGTATATGCCTAGTTGGGTCCAATATATCTGGTAAGCCTTTTCCCATATGGTGGTGGATATCTGCAGACAACTCACAAAGTCACTTCATTTATTTCAGCACTTATGGACTTTGTCACGGATTTTATATTGATTTGATTCACATGAATATTGGTTATTATTGTATTGGTATAATTTATTTATCCAGATTTACTTCATTGTCACATTTGTTTTATTAAGTAAGCACACTATTATCATTATTTGATTTGATTCACATGAATATTGCTTATTATTATATTGGTATAATTTATTTATCTAGATTTACTTCATTGTAATATTTGTCTTATTAAGTAAGTACACTATTACCATTATCATTTGATGGTGATGGTAGCGCTGCACACAACAAATTTTCATTTTGTTTCACATATCACAGGTATAGGTGGGGGCAGGGGCCATCTGTTTGTTAATGGGGGCCAATCTTCCAGGGTACCTCGCCGTGATGAGGTCTTCCAGAAGTGGGGATGCCCCCCCCCCCCAAAAGTTGCCAAATGTGTCAGTGGAGGGGGGAAGGAAGCAAACAAGCGGAGTTTGCCCTTTTGGATGGAGCTCCACTTTAAGTTCTCCTAATTGTCACCCATATTTTCAGGGAAATTTAAGTGACTTTGGTCCTGCTTTTGTTAACTTGTGATAGCACTTAAAGTGATTGCAAACGATCACCCTGTAAGACTATTCAGTTTACAATTGAAATGAAAGGCAAATCGCTGTTTAGGGATATAAAAACAAAACATTTTAAATACCTTTTTTTCCCTTTCCTATAAGTGATCACATTCCCTCTATTCTCAGCTACATAAGAGCTGGGGGAGGAGAAACAACAGAACACTGATCTTCACAGTGAAAAGTGGTGCAGGTGGGGCATGTCAGGGCAAGTTTAATCATTGAAGGAGAGCAGGCTGAGTTCCCAGCACAGCTAGAGAACTGATCACAGTGTGCGCTCATGCTTAATGTGGCCATTTTTTAAAAGGAAAGCAGAGGGACTGTCAGGAACACCAAGAATTTCACACAAACAAAACAATACATAAAGAACAGGATCATTTTTCATGCAAGTACATGGTACAGCAGGCACATATCAGGACTAGGATATGCTGGGGTAACAAACACTTTAAGAAGGATCCAATCTCTCACTAAGCACCGGATTGTTTCCTTCTGTACGAGGCCGTGGACAAGCAACCAATAGAAGCTGCTAACCTGTAACCAATCTGTAGCCAAGCATTGTCTTAAAGGGAAATCGAGCAATACATCACCATGCTAGCTTCCTAGCTCCATGAGATTACTGGCGAGGCTTCTCTGTGACCCTTGTGCACTTATAGTGACTCCAAGCATTCTTGCAATTGGTGTCTGCTTGGGATTTGTGTGTACTTTATGTGAGCTTTTAGTGTCCCGGCCCTTGCATGTCCTGTGCATAGACATGTGCAGTTCCTTTCTTTTCAAATTCGTTTTTCGACTAAATTCAATGAAAGGTATTTATTCAGAAATATTAGAATTAACGAAAACCCGGTTAACAACTTTTCCGAAATTCGAAAATCCAAAAATTAAAAAATACGAAAATTGTAAAATTCAGAGATTTGAAGATTCAGAAATTAGAAAATTGGAAGATACAAAAAAAAAGAAAATTTCGAAAATTCGAAAATCCAAAAATAAGAACGAAAATCCGAAAATTCGAAAACCCAAAAATGAGAAAATCTGCAATAATAACTATTACTAACTATTAAATTATAGGTATTTGAATTTCCTTTCAAATTTGGCTGTTAGTGAACGTAATGAATACGAATTTATCCAAAGTTACGAATTATCCAAAATAACGTTTGCCGCATCTAAACGAATGGAACATAACCAGTTATTAATAAGTAATAATAATAATCATAATAATGACTTTTTATTATTATTACTTATTATTATTAATTTGTCTACATTCTTTTAGATGCTGCATTCATTATTTCAGATAATTTGTAACATTGGATACATTTTTATTCATTACGTTCACTAACAGCCAAATTTGAAAGGAAATTCCAACACCTATAATTTAACAGTTACTTATGATTAGTTAGTTATTACTTCAGATTTTCAAATTTTCAGATTTTTGTTCTTAATTTTGGATTTTCGTTCTTTCGAATTTTAGGATTTTCTTTTTTATTTTCAGATTTTGGAATTTTGGGGTTTTCGATCATAACGATTGACCTGAAAAACGAAAAAGAAAAAAACAATTGAAACAAAAAAAACTAACACATTTTTTGGCAGTGCACATGTTTATCTGTGCACACCTGTGTTCACATGCTCCCAGCACTCTAGTGCTTCCAGAGACTCTCACTCCTGTGTTTCTGTGATCCCAACACCATGTGCTCCTAGAGACATTGCCTTTTACCCTACTAACCTAAACTAGTACTATGAAAGCAAAGAAAACACACCCGTTATGACCTGAGAACTTTTTTTCTTACCAACTGATCACTACTTCTGGGTCTGAGCTTCAGCCATGGTCAGTGTGAAGGCAGAAACTGAAATAAGGCTCCTTAGGCCTCAGACCCCTTTCACACTGAAGCGCCGCTAAAACCAGTCATTTTTGCGGTGCTTTAGCTGTGTTTTAGCGGCACTTTTCGGGCACCATCGGGATATTTTTTTTAAGGTCAAGCGGCAAAAAAATCCAAAAAACACCTGTCTTGCAGTGCTTTCTAAATGCTTTTAAGGCGCTCCAACCCTGCCCCAAAGATGCTGCTTGCAGGACTTTTTCTAATGTCCCGCAAGCGCACCGCCCCAGTGTGAAAGCACTCATGCAAATGAATAGGAGGCGCTTTTCAGGCACTGTTTCTAGTGCTAAAACGCCTGAAAACTGCCTCAGTGTGAAAGGGGTCTAATGCCGCATACACACGGTCGGAATTTCCGATGGAAACAGTCCGATGGGAGCTTTTCATCAGATTTTCCAACCGGGTGTATGCCCATCGGTCTTTTTCTGTCGGAATTTCCGACTTTGGATTGAGAACCTGTTCTTAATTTTTTAGACGGAAAACCTTTCTATCGGATTTTCCGATCGTGTGTATGCAATTCCGACACGCAAAATTCCGACGCATGCTCGGAAACAATTAGCCACATGCTCAGAAGCATTAAACTTCCCTTTTATAGTGCAGTCAAAAGTTTTTTAAGGCGTGGTGTTATTGACCATCGGAATTTGGTGTAACCGTGTGTAGGCAAGACAGTTTGAGCGAAATTCCGTCGGAATTCCGACGGGAAAACCATCAGAGCTTTTTCCGACGAGAATTCCGACCGCGTGTACGTGGCATTAGGCTAGGGGTTAGCATGGAGAGGAGCATGCTATAAACTAGTTTAGTTTCTGGCATGCTTTAGTGGCCTTGCAAATTATATCACATAGGATACTTTATGAGCCACTTTAACATTCCAGCATTCCTAGCAGTCCTCTTGCAGTTGATAAATTAGGCCCAATGTCCCTGAAAAGTTCCCCATTACGTTTGTGTTTCCACTTTCAATTTTTCAACTCTGGGCTACAATTTCTCAGGTTTCTGAATGATTTTCTTGTCTTATTATTGTACATATAGTAATCTATTTTTTAGCTACAGATTTTAATCATAACACATCACCAGGAACAAATGACTGCAATTTTCTGGCATTATTCTGGCCTGTAATTTTGCCTTAATTATATTAAACTCTGTCATTAGCGCTCCAAGAAAGATTGACGTTTATAGAAGTCTTCAAAACCTTAAAGCGGTTCGGCACACATTTCATTTAGTAAATCTCTTTGCCTTCCAAATCAGGCAAAGAGTACTAAATGAAATGTGTTTTTTTTTTTTTTCACTTACCTTGTAATCGATGACTTCCTGTCCTCTGTCTCTGCGGGGGTGGGCGGGGTCTCTTCGTCGATCGTCGTCACACCGCACTGTCTCCTGGGATCTGGTGTCATTGATCCCAGGAGTCTGTGCGGGCATCTTCCGAAATCTCGCAAGATTTCGGCCACATCTTCCGAAATCTCGCGAGATTTCGGACACATCTTCCGAAATCTCGCGAGATGTCGGCAGATGTGCCGACATCTCGCGAGATTTCGGAGAACGTGAGCTGCACTTTGCCGTTACTGTGCGCGAGCTCGGCGCAGTAACGGCGGTGCATGCTGGGCCATCTAAAGTGCCTGTGGGGTTTCCCATGCCCACAGGCAAGATGGCCCCCAGCAGAAAAGCAGCATCTAAATCATTTTATCGGAGGAAAACCGGCTGCGATCGAGATGGAAGATGGAACAGGTGAGTCCTCCAATTTAGCTAATCATCCTTTGCATATTCCCCCCAAAAAAAAACACACAGTGCAGAACCGCTTTAAAGTAAAACTATAAGCAAAACTTTTTTTTTGTTTATCTTGGATAGAGTGTGGGAGGGTTATAACCCATGTCAGGCTTCTTTTTTTTTTTGCTTTCTGTTAATCATTGGGGAGTTTTCTTTTCACTTCCTGTCCCATAACCACAACAGAAAATTGGGGGAAACCCTGGTTGTCACCAGAGTCAACAGAGCTAGTGCCTCCATAGGAAGATTTTGCATCTATTACTGTTCTGGGGACAACCACGAATTTGAGATTTTCTTTTACTTTCACTCTCTGTGATTACAGTAAACAGGACAACCTCCCTAATGGGGACACAGACAGCGATAAAAACTTGACAGGTGTTCTAATCCCTCTCCACTCTATCCAAAACAAATCTATTAAAAAAAAAATTGCCCTTATACTTTAGTTTATTGTTTCCCCGTCTCGGTTAATTTCAACATTTCTTTCTACATACTATATATGATTTCAGTCTTCATACAGTTTACTTCTAAGCTTCTCTATTCAAGCTTTTTGCAGGAGACTGGCCATCATTTCAAGCTGCTTAAAGTGGATCTTTACCCTCCAGGCAATCTTCTCTCCTATCCACCCTTCTCCCTTCTCTCCTGAAAGAGGTCTATTTTATTTATTTATTTTTTAGCCTTGTTAAAAAAAAAGTTCAAGCCACCCCCTTGTGAATTTGCCCAGGTGAATGATGTGTGCTGTGCTCCCTTTGCATATCCCAGGGGGCATTGCCCTTTATTCAGTAAGGGAGGAGTGGGACGGGCCTAGCGGTGTGTCATTGGTAGGCCTGCTGGCTGAACCTAAAAAAGCTGGTGCCTACCGAGGGCGTCACAGAAAACAGAAGAGGATCTCAGGGGGACAACGCTGGATCTGCTGGGTGGGTGAGTATCTGAATTGTGCAGACGATAACCCCCTCTGGTAAGCAGGGGTTTAAAAGAAATGGGGGAAGGTGAAGATCTGCTTTAATTGTGTTTTTTCAGTAAAATAAAAGCTTTTGATTCAGCCACAAGGATGCATATACAGAAAAAGTATTCATACCCCTTTCAATTCCCACATTTTGTCATGTTACAATCAAAAACTTAAATGTATTTTATTGGGATTGTATGTGATAGGCCAACACAAAGTGGCACATAATTGTGGAAGGAAAATGCTAAATGGTTTAAAAATTTTTTTTACTGATCAGTCCAGAACACCTGCTGACATTTTTCTGCACCCAAGTTCCTATGTTTTTGTGCACAGTTGAGCCACTTAGCCTTGTTTCCATGTTGGGGGTATAGCTTTTTGGCCACAATTCTTCCACAAAGACCACTTCTGGCCAGAATTCTCTGTACAGTAGATGGATGCACCTGGGTCCCAGTGGTTTCCACCAGTTCTGTGCTGATGGCACTGCTGGTCATCTTCCAATGTCGAAGGGAAGTAAGCATGGTGTGTCTTTCATCTGCTGCATTACGTTTCCTTGGCCGACCACTGCATCTACAGTCCTCCAATGTTGCCCATTTCTTCATGCTTCTTCAAAAGAGCTTGAAAAGCACATCTTGAAACCCCAGTCTGCTTTGAAATCTTTGCCTGGGAGAGACCTTGATTATGTGGTATAACTGCCTTGTGTCATGCCATGGTCTTCCACAACCTCACCTTAGTAGCAGAGTTTGACTGTTCCTCACCCAGTTAATGATTGTGTTTCAGCCTACATATGAAATTGATGATCATTAGCACCTCTTTGTTATATTAGGTTAATCATACTCCTGACTTTAATCCTACAAATTCCCTGACTTTGTGTCTACAAAGTGTTCAAGTGTAAGAACTGATGCTGGTTTGAAGCCAAATGGTAGTAACCCCAAATATTTACAGGCATACCCCACTTTTAAGTACACAATGGGGTTTATTTACTAAAGCTGGAAAGTACAAAATCAGGCTCACTGCTGCATAGAAAGCAATGAGCTTCTAACCCCAGCTTGTTCAATTAAGCTTTGGTAATAAAACCTGGAAGCTCACTGGATTCTATGCAGAAGTGAGCCTGGTTTTGCATTTTCCAGCTTTAGTAAATAAACCCCAATATGTACTTAAAAGTGGGGTATGCCTGTATTTCACTTTGCACATTGATAAAAAAAGAATTTAAATATATATTTTTGAAAGCATTCTAACTTTACAGCATTACAGCACTTCAGACATGCCTTCTGCACACTAATATATATATATATATATATATATATATATATATATATATATATATATATATATATACACACAGTATCTCACAAAAGTGAGTACACCTCTCACATTTTTGTACATATTTTATTATATCTTTTCATGTGACAACACTGAATAAATGACACTTTGCTACAATGTAAATTAGTAAGTGTACAGCTTGTATAACAGTGTAAATTTGCTGTCCCCTCAAAATAACTCAACACACAGCCATTAATGTCTAAACCGCTGGCAACAAAAGTGAGTACACCCCTAGGTGAAAATGTCCACATTGGGCCCAATTAGCCATTTTCCCTCCCAGTGTCATGGAACTCATTAGTGTTACAAGGTCTCAAGTGTGAATGTCGAGCAGGTGTGTTAAATTTGGTGTTATCGCTCTTACTCTCTCATACTGGTCACTGGAAGTTCAACGTGGCACCTCATGGCAAAGAACTCTCTGAGGATCTGAAAAAAAGAATTGTTGCTCTACATAAAGATGGCCTAGGCTATAAGAAGATTGCCAAGACCCTGAAACTGAGCTGCAGCACAGTGGCCAAGACCATACAGCGGTTTAACTGGACAGGTTCTGCTTAGAACAGGCCTCGCCATGGTCAAAGAAGTTGAGTGCATGTGCTCAGCGTCAAATCCAGATGTTGTCTTTGGGAAATAGACATATGAGTGCAACCAGCATTGCTGCAGAGGTTGAAGGGGTGGGGGGGGAGGGGGTCAGCCTGTCAGTGCTCAGACCATACGTCACACACTGCATCAAATTTATCTGCATGGCTGTCATCCCAGAAGGAAGCATCTTCTAAAGCTGATGCACAAGAAAGTCTACAAACAGTTTTCTGAAGAAAAGCAGACTAAGGACATGGATTACTGGAACCATGCCCTGTGGTCTGATGAGACCAAGATAAACGTATTTGGTTCAAATGGTGTCAAGCGTGTGTGTATATGTGTATATATAATATACTACAGCTCAGGGTAGTCCCGGTAGTCAGGGGTGGAGGTTCTTTCCCACCGTAATATCTGTCCAAACCCCAAATTTTGGGTCCCAAATAAGAAATGTTCATGGCCTCAAACTAACTGGAGGAAAGTTCAAAACTAATCTTAGAAGAGGTAGTGAGTCTCTTGGGGCCTGGACTTGAACCGAGGACCTTTACTGTGTCTGACAACGACGCCTTGCACTGAGCTACCTGAGATGCTGGACTGCACCCTATATGATCCATTGAACAACCCTGTCTTGTTCCTTTACTTCTGCTGAACCTTCAACTCTCTGCTCCTCCCATGAACTTTCAGATTTAAGGACTTGCACTACTTGTTTGCCAGATTATTGTGCTCTCTCCAGCCAATAGCTCGCATTTGTCTCGCTCGTGTCTTCCCTGCTGCCATCCATATTTTGGCTACCACTCGTTACCTACCTTTGGCTTGTTCCTCGACTACGCTTTTGCTTGATCCCAACGTGCAACCACTTCTTACTGACTCCTGGCTTGTTTGCTGACCATATCCTTATCTGCTATATCTGCTACTGGACCTTGGCTTGCTCACCTCCTGGTGAGGGAATCCTGAGGACCGCGACCTGGTACTAACATGTAGCAAAACCCATCTCCACCATCAGGAGCTCCGCACCTCAGCTGAACCCCCATCATCAGCCAGGGGGACCTCCTTGTATACCTATCCTGCTGGTCAGTGGGAGTCCCCCTGCTGCTCTAGCTACTGGTCTCTGAGCCTGACCCCTGATCGTGACAGAGTCAGTCAACAGTAAGAGGTTTCAAACATGTCTGGGACAAACACAGATTTATATTCAGACGAAAATGTTAATGTAAAAAACAAAACAAATACAAAACATGAATTAAAAAAGAAGGGCAGACTTGGTGAACCACTTGGTCTTATTTCCGCTATAACTTTTCTATATTTCTATGTTACTAATATCTCTACAAACCTCTGAATTCTGGGTCCCAAATAAGAAATTATCAATCCAGAGAGGATCTATCACAAACGGCACGTACCTGACAGATGAGTCCAATTGGGCAGGAGGAGGTCTCCCGTACGGATCCGACTGACGGCCCCTGGAGGTGGGTACAGGAGGCACGGAAGTCAGGAAGGGTAAGGGAGCCTGATGTAGGGGTCCGGCAGTTGGTGATGGCGGTCCGCTGTTGATGAGGTGAAGTGCAGGTAAGCAGGGTTCACAAATAGTAAGGTAAAGTTCCGGTATGTAGAGTTCACTGACAGCAAGGTGAAATAACGGTAGGTAAACTCACGTCACTCAGCAGGTAAGGGATGGTGATGGGGTTCCCAATACAGGTGGTGAAACTCACTGTAAGCCGGATATAATACAGGATAAGCAGATACAGGTCCCTTGGGCAGGAGATATAAGAAGTCCAAATCCAAGCAGAAGTCGGCAACGTTTAAACAGCACAGTACAAAGGAGTTGGCAGGAGAATGGTCGGTCAAGCAGAGGTCTGAGGCAGGCGGAAATCCGGATAGTCCAAAGGGTTAAGCCGAGGTCTTTACAGGTAAGCAGGGTATAACACAGGAACAAAACAGATCACTGAGAGATCACAGGAACAAGGTAGTGGCTGGTGCAGAGTATCAGGTGTACTGAAGATCAGGCAGCACTAGCCAGCAGGTGCTGCTTGATTAAATAGCCCCATTGGCGCCAACAGTCCATACAGGTGTATGTGAATCACAGGGCGCGCGCCCTTGGACGCCAGCGTGCGCGCGCACGCAAGCCCGCGCTCACGGGAACGCGCACACCACCATGCGTCGGCGCGCGTCGGCGCGCGCCAATCAACCGCCTGGAACCACGATTTTCCTGACAGTGCCCCCTCCTTAAGGGCAGCCTCCGGATGCCCAGTTGCGCCAATTTGGAAGCATGAGAGTCTTTGAAAGTTCGTAGTAACTCACTGGCATGTAGATTTTCCTCAGGCTCCCATGAATTGTCCTCGGGCCCATACCCCTTCCATTTGATGAGAAACTGGATCTGACCACGTCTTTTCCTACAATCTAAGATTGATTCCACCTCAAATTCCTCTTCGTTGTTGATAATGACAGGTTTGGGGGGACCGGTCCTACGGCCCACAAATGAATTTGGAATCACGGGTTTCAAGAGAGTAACATGGAAAACTGGGTGGATCCTTAGGGAAGTGGGTAGATCAAGTTCATAAGCGACATTGTTAATTTTCCTTTTTACAGGAAAGGGCCCTAAAAATTTTGGACCCAGTTTCCGGGAAGGGCATGCCAACTTCAAATTGATGGTGGACAACCAGACCTGGTTACCGGGTTCTAGGATGAGTTCCCCACGTCTCTTTTCATCAAAGGTTCTTTTGTAAGTTTCCTGGGCTTTAGTCATGGTCTCCTGCAGTACTTTATTGTTAGTGGAGAAAAAGTCCAAGGTTTTGGATACTGCGGGCACTGAACATTCAGGTATTGATTGAGGTAGAAAAGATGGATGGTAGCCGTAGTTGGCAAAAAACGGTGTCTGATTGATGGATGAGTGTAGAGAGTTGTTGTATGAGAATTCGGCAATGGGAAGCAGAGGAGCCCAGTCATCTTGAGAGAAAGTAGAAAAACAGCGTAAATATTGTTCTAGGGTTTGATTAGTTCTCTCAGTCTGACCATTTGTCTGTGGATGATATGCCGAGGAGAATGCCAATTCAATTTCCAAAGATCCACAGAGGGCCTTCCAGAATCTGGAGGTGAACTGGACACCACGATCTGAAACAATATTTTTTGGAATTCCATGTAATCTTACCACTTCTTTGATAAATGTTTTGGCTGTTTCCATGGCTGACGGGGTGCCCTTCATGGGCAGGAAGTGGGCCATCTTTGATAGTCTGTCTACTACGACAAAGATAGAAGAAAACCCCTCCGATGGGGGAAGTTCGACAATAAAGTCTATTGAAACCATATTCCATGGCCTTTCTGGGACTGGTAGAGGTTTTAATAGACCCCAGGCTCTTGTCCGGCTGGTTTTGTTTCGTGCACAAACATTGCATGACTCCACATATCTTTTACAATCCCGGGTCAGATGAGGCCACCAGAAAGTACGTTGCAGCAGATTGGTTGTTTTTTGAGTGCCGAAGTGCCCTGCCAGTTTGTGGTCGTGGCATAACTCTAGTACACGCACCCTTAATTCTTCTGGTACTACAATTTTGTCTTCATGCCAGAACAGACCGTCCTTAACGGACATCCCATCCAAAGGACGCATCCCAACGGAGGCTTGTTTGATCTGAGAAATGAAATCCCCCTGTAAGAGCAAGAAGTTCCCAGAAGGTAAAATGGTGTCGGGAAGTGGAGCCTGTTCGGTATCCAAAAACATTCGGGAAAGGGCATCTGGTTTGGTATTCTTGGAACCTGGTCGATAGGTTATGTGGAACTGAAACCGTGAGAAGAATAGAGCCCACCTGGCCTGCCGAGGTCTTAATCTTTTGGCTGTCCTCAGGTACTCCAAGTTTTTATGATCGGTGTAAACCAGAACAGGGTGCGCAGCACCTTCGAGTAGATAGCGCCATTCCTCCAATGCCACCTTTATGGCAAGAAGTTCCCTGTCGCCCACATCGTAGTTTCGTTCTGACGAGGTCAGTTTGCGAGAGAAGAAACCCACAGGATAAAGAAGGGCCTTGGCACCCTGTCGTTGGGACAACACGGCACCCACTGCAATCTCGGAGGCGTCAACCTCTAATACGAAGGGCAAAGCTGGGTTTGGGTGTTTGAGAATGGAGGCCGAAGTAAAAAGTCTCTTGAGCTCTTCAAAGGCCAGTTGTGCTTTGGGAGTCCAGAGAAATCGAGTCCCCTGTTTGGTGAGTTCGGTAATAGGGGAAATGATGGAGGAGAAACCTTTAATAAACTTTCTGTAGAAATTGGCAAAGCCAACGAAGCGTTGTACTCCTTTTTTGTCCATGGGTGCTGGCCAATCCAGGATAGCGGATACCTTTTCAGGGTCCATTTTTATTCCATCAGCAGAAATAATTAATCCCAGGAATTGCACAGTGTGGATTTCAAAACTGCACTTTTCAAGTTTGGCGTATAATCCATGCTGTCTCAGGCGGGAAAGAACATTTCGGACATGCCTGCGGTGATCATTCAAAGAAGTAGAAAAAACTAAGATGTCATCTAGATAAACGATAACGTACAGATCCAGATAATCGTGGAAAATGTTATTGACAAAATGTTGGAACGTAGCAGGAGCGTTACACAGGCCGAAAGGCATGACAAGATACTCATAATGTCCAAATCGAGTGCGAAAAGCCGTTTTCCACTCGTCCCCTTTTCGGATGCGGATTAAGTTGTAAGCCCCGCGAAGATCCAGTTTAGTAAAGATTTTGGCTGTCCCCAGTCTTTGGAAGAGTTCTGGCACCAGTGGTAGAGGGTATCTATTTTTGATGGTAATTTTATTTAATTCCCGGTAGTCAATGCAAGGGCGTAGGGAGTGGTCCTTTTTCTCAACAAAGAAGATGCCCGCGCCGGCCGGGGACGTGGAGGGGCGAATGAAGCCTTTTGCTAGATTTTCATCTATATAGTCTTTTAGAGTGCCCAATTCCTGTTCCGTTAATGGAAAAATCCTTCCAAAGGGGACTTCTGTTCCAGGTAGTAATTCTATGGGGCAATCATAAGGCCTATGGGGAGGAAGAGTTTCTGCCCCCTTTTTACTGAATACATCCACAAAGTCCCGGTAGGGTTCAGGAATGGACTGGTGGAGTTCAGCATCAGACCCCATACAGAGAAGAGGAGCCAGTTTGACAGAGGTTTGACATTGACAATTCTGCCGACAATATTCAGAAGAGAACTGGACTTCCCCTGTGGCCCAGTTGATATTGGGGTTGTGGGCCCGCAACCAGGGCATTCCAAGTATGATTGGAAAAAGTGGAGATGGTATGACGTCCAGACAGAGAAATTCTTGATGTTGAAAGTCTATAGTGGCTAATAGAGGTGTGGTTTCTTGGGTTACCGGACCGGAACTAAGGGTGGATCCATCGGCCAGGTGTACTGAAAGACCTCGGGTCTTGGGTTGAAGAGGAATGCCATGGCTGGTTGCGAAGGCTTGATCAATGAAACAGCTGCATGCTCCTGAGTCAATGATGACCGATACTGGAATGCTCCGGCCGGAGATCTGTAAAACAATGGAGATCGCCAGGTGAGTGCCAGTTGGAAGCAAGACAGGTGCACACAAGGAAGAAGAGGGCAGGCACTTACGTGTCTTGTTGGGGCACATTCTTGCATAATGTCCAGGTTCACCACAGTATAGACACAGGTTGTGGGCCCGTCTGCGCATCTTCTCTTCAGGAGTCAAAGAAGGTCTGAGCAACCCAATCTGCATTGGTTCCGGAGCTCCTGTCGCTAGAGTAGATGAAGCTGAAGGAGCCACACCGGGTGGCCCGGTGACCTTGGGGACCATCCAGAAGGGACGAGAAGGCCCGGAGGCTCTTTCGGCCCGTCTTTCCCTGAGACGGCGGTCAATTTGCACCGATAAGTTGATAAGTTCATCTAAAGTTGGAGGAACCCCCACTCGAGCCAGTTCATCTTTCAGAGGGTCTGATAATCCTTTGCGAAATTGATGGCGTAACGCCGCATCATTCCACTCTGTATCAGAGCTCCAACGTTTGAACTCGACGGCATAGTCCTCGGCCGTTCTGCGACCTTGCTGTAAGGACTGTAATGCGACTTCGGCCGTAACGGTGGGTTGAGGGTCCTCATATAGCTGTGACATAGCAGTGAAGAGACTACTAAAGGACTCCAAGGATGCGGCTTTCTGCTCCAGCAGGCGGTGGTCCCAGGTCTGGGGTTCCCCTGTCAGGAGGGAGATGATGAAGCCCACCTTAGTAGCTTCCAGAGAGAAAGTCCGTGGCTGTAGGGCAAAATAAAGCTCACATGCGTTGCGGAAGGCACGGAACTTACTTCGTTCCCCAGAAAACTTCTCGGGTAGGGGTACTTTGGGTTCTGGGGGTAACATAATTACAGAAGGTGGCTGGGGAAGTCCCGTAGAAGACGTTCCTTGAGAGTTAGCGGACAAAGTCTGAACCTGTTCCATCAAACGAGTGTAACCTTCCTGTAGGCCTTTTACTGCTTGGGTGAGACCTGCTAGATGTCTGCCCAGTTCCTCCATGGGGGAGACCCCCTGCCCGGACTCGGTCATGGCTGCCTGATACTATCACAAACGGCACGTACCTGACAGATGAGTCCAATTGGGCAGGAGGAGGTCTCCCGTACGGATCCGACTGACGCCCCCTGGAGGTGGGTACAGGAGGCACGGAAGTCAGGAAGGGTAAGGGAGCCTGATGTAGGGGTCCGGCAGTTGGTGATGGCGGTCCGCTGTTGATGAGGTGAAGTGCAGGTAAGCAGGGTTCACAAATAGTAAGGTAAAGTTCCGGTATGTAGAGTTCACTGACAGCAAGGTGAAATAACGGTAGGTAAACTCACGTCACTCAGCAGGTAAGGGATGGTGATGGGGTTCCCAATACAGGTGGTGAAACTCACTGTAAGCCGGATATAATACAGGATAAGCAGATACAGGTCCCTTGGGCAGGAGATATAAGAAGTCCAAATCCAAGCAGAAGTCGGCAACGTTTAAACAGCACAGTACAAAGGAGTTGGCAGGAGAATGGTCGGTCAAGCAGAGGTCTGAGGCAGGCGGAAATCCGGATAGTCCAAAGGGTTAAGCCGAGGTCTTTACAGGTAAGCAGGGTATAACACAGGAACAAAACAGATCACTGAGAGATCACAGGAACAAGGTAGTGGCTGGTGCAGAGTATCAGGTGTACTGAAGATCAGGCAGCACTAGCCAGCAGGTGCTGCTTGATTAAATAGCCCCATTGGCACCAACAGTCCATACAGGTGTATGTGAATCACAGGGCGCGCGCCCTTGGACGCCAGCGTGCGCGCGCACGCAAGCCCGCGCTCACGGGAACGCGCACACCACCATGCGTCGGCGCGCGTCGGCGCGCGCCAATCAACCGCCTGGAACCACAATTTTCCTGACAGGATCGTAAGTCAGTCCTCTCCTCTCTGATCAGACTGTCCTAGAACCCCTCACTCTGCATGGATGAGAACCCATGAGTACATCAACTGAACACAAATCATCCCCCTTAAAGGGACCACAATCCAAAAAATGGGTTACACATAGTGCCTGTCCAGGACCCATATATTTTTATCAGTTATATACATTTTTTTATGAGGTATTTATTGTTATGTTCCACGTTTCTGTACTCTAGGAAGGGGGAGGCATTTCCCCCTGAAATGTGTTGATTTCATCTGATACCATTGTTCAACAAACATTTCAATTTGACTTTTTTGTTTCATGAACTTTTGCACTGGATGTTCAATACCCACCCCAGAGTTTTGTCATCCACTGATCCTAGAGAACATTTTGTCATCCTAGAGACCTAGAGACCATCAGAGAGGCAGCAGCCCAAGACCAGAACAAGATCCATCTACATGGCACCTTCACTGCATATCAGCCCCTTTGAAGGAAGATTGAAATCTAAGATGTATCCAAAAATATAAATTCCTTACCTCTATTAGTCCAGCACTTACACACTTGCACATCAGCTACAAACTATTAATAGTCCAGGAGTAGTGCCATGTTTTGGTAATTCTTTGCTTGGAGCCACTCTAAAGAAATATTAACTGGTTGGATCCAAGAAGTATTGCAGATATTTTCCTAGGGCATAAAATGGATGTAAATGGAATACATCCTATGGATGCCAAAGTAAAAGCCATTAGCCTTTTCTTAAGAATAAACACAAGCTGCGGGCATTCTTGGAACTTTTTAATTTTTTCATTTACTCCTGAAATTTAAAGCCTTTAAAGCTAAGTCTTTTCATAACTCTTTGGATCAAAGTGCAACTTGGAAGTGGCTAGAGGTTTATGACTAAGCTTTTAAAGCTGCAAAAAAATGTTTGTCTTCAGTGTGTCATTACAATTTAGAGAAGCTTTAGTGATGCTTCTTTCTAAGTCACACATCAAGTTGCCACTCGCCAACAGGGAGTACATTTTCCAAAATTTTCAAGAATGTCTTGTCTATTTTTTGCAATAGTGATATGACTAGCTCAGGATTGTGCTCAGAAATGTACACATTAGGTTGTTATTTAGGAACCTGATGTCTCCCTAAAGAGAACCTGTCACCGCCTGTGCATAATACCACCAGGGGACTCTTTTTAAGTAAGGAAGTAAAATTTAGACATCCACTCATTTATGTTTTTACTCAAGGTTCACACAACTTTTTTTTTTATGAAATGCTATGTGTAACTGTGCAAATCTTGGGTGAAAACATTGTTAAACAAATCCTTTGGTTAAAAAAGCATAAAATATAGAAAACACGTAAAAAACAAACAAACCCTATATATGTGCAACATACCTGTACTTACATTACGTACACAAGTGCACATTTAGGATGCACAGGTATACATCAGACGCTTATTACACTCAAAAGATCATAAGTCCTCATGCACAATTATCTCTGTGTAGCGCTGGCTCCTGATGAGCACACGCTAT
Organism: Lithobates sylvaticus; assembly: GCA_028564925.1. Classification (NCBI taxonomy): domain Eukaryota; kingdom Metazoa; phylum Chordata; class Amphibia; order Anura; family Ranidae; genus Lithobates; species Lithobates sylvaticus. The sequence continues at coordinate 705,434,154 of CM053026.1, read as the reverse complement.
GTGTTTTTCAAAGTTAATGTTCCTAAAACCACAGTTGGGTTTTGGGGTTAATTATGACAAATTATGGTCTCAGTATCAGTCTAGCTGGAATTGCACTGAGTTCTCCTTGGCCGCAGGTGTCGCTGTCACCGCCGGCAAGTGTGAGAATGCAGTTTAGCTGGGTGTATTGGATACCCTTCTTTCTCTTGGAACCAGCCCAGTGGGAGTGTTCATCCTGCTGTGAATTCTGGAAGAAGGTATTTAAGGTACTGAGATCATGTGTTTCGGGGTTCTGGTCCAGTCCAGAAGATCTCTTCTGTCTGTTTGGTCCTGGTCCTCCTGACCAGCCCCCGTGGCCCTCCTGGTCTGGGGTGCGGATCCATGCAATTTCGAGTCTCGGGCTGGATAGCCCGAGGCGAAGCAACTGAAGGGACAGGCCTGAATGGAATTTGGGGCCGAATACTTCCAAAAGTGGTCCGTTGCCATCTAGGATAGGAGAGGCCCAGCAACTGGAGAAGCATCCAGGGGAGGACTCTTCAGGATAAAGCTTTGCGCTAAGGCTGGCTTTTCAGAAGGAGCCTGGAGGCTCAGTTGAAGGACACTAAATGGATCTACACTCATACGGTATCGCCAGACCGGCTGCAAGATACTGGTACCATATGATAGCTTTCTAAATTCTAAAGTCACTCAGTTACAATCAAGTCTGTGGCAGAGACTTTATTCTCAAGTGTTTTACAGCCAAGTCTGTGGCAGAGGCTTTATTCTCAAGTGTTCTACAACCAAGTCTGTGGCAGAGACTTTATTCTCAAGTGTTCTACAACCAAGTCTGTGGCAGAGACTTTATTCTCAAGTGTTCTACAACCAAGTCTGTGGCAGAGACTTTGCTTCACCTAACGCTCCACCGGCTGCTAGGCCTAGTGAGAGGAGGTCTATCCGGTGGTTGTGAGAATCCAGCTGTGTGAGAGACTTCCTATCTTAGCAGTTCCAAAAGTACCTGAACTTTCATCCTAACCCTCTACCCTACATGTAAGAGACTGTTTTATCTTTTTTAATAAGTAACCCAAAAAAGGAAGATAAAGTGTCAGTTTCTACATTTCCTTGGGTCATCTACCACGGGAACGCCTAGACGGAGACGAGGTGAAGAAGGTAACGGTAAGCCCAATAAAAACCAGCAGCTCTTTCGGGGGTTAGTGCTACACCTGCTTCACTGAAGACCCTACACGAAGGCAAATGGATTCCTCTTATGGTGATAAGGTAGGTCTCCAATAAATCCCCTCTGTGCTCCCTCCTGGGTGTTGGGGATGATTTTCAAAGGGTTTGGACAAATATCCTTTTTTTGAGGACCACCTCCAAGTAGCCTCTCCCCTAACTGATGAATAATATGGGGATTAGTATTAGCATGATAGCGGTCCTATGCTTTTACTGCCTATTTGCCCTGGGAGGCAGTGTGCATGGTATGCATCAGATGAGAATTTTCTGTGTAGCATTGTTTTTTTTTTTTTTTTATCCCATTAAATAAAAGATGCTAGCAAAAGACATGTGTGAAAGTGTACCACACAAAAAGGACTGTTCTCTATAATAACTCAAGTTATTGGTTCTTGCTGAAATTTTGATTAGCATTGGATGGAACGAAAGACAGCACACAACATCAGAAGGTGCCTTTTGTCTCTGAGCAAAGTCAGTGGGACAACCCCACCATCCAGAGAAAACAATTGTCTTCACAGTGAGCACTCCCACACACTGTTCAGGTAGTCTGTATAAGCAGAAGTCCTCAAGGAGAAATGTGCAAGGCTTAGGAATAACAAGCTTATTTCACTCCATATGTAGACATTTTAATTATTCAAAATAACACATGTCTTCAATCATAGCTTTTAGATACAAAACTGGAAAACAGAAACTTGTTCTACAGTTAACCATACAGCACTGTGCCCTAATGGGTCATCCCTTCAGCACTGATTTGTCACTATTGCAACAGAATATTAATAATCACTGAATATGTCTGTGCTGCAAACCGTGATGAGAATTGATTTGTTTATGTAATCTATATGTAGTACATGAAAAATATTCTATTCCACTTTCTTTAGCTTATTATTGAACTTATTTGGTTCCTGGTTAATTATTCCCACCTGAGAGCAATTGTCTGCCATAATGTCTCCACTTGTTAACATGATAGTCCCTATCTACTGAAGTGTTGTCTTTCTCCCTTCAAAGAATTTCGACTTCTACTTCCTAAACGAACCCAAACAACAGCAGTTCTTAAAATGTCACATATACTAATGTACCCATTTCAAATAGTATTGCGAGCTTTGTAACTGGGCCAAGTAAAGGGTTTTCAAAAGGCAATTTTCTAATCGAAATGTATGTATATGTGAAAACTGTAATGCATATATTGTAACCCATATCTAGGCCGAGCAAAATGTAGTCCAATTTTGAAAAAAAATCCATATACATTGTACATACAAAAGAAAAAAACTGTATTACAAAAAAGTTCTAGGCAAGTTTTAGGCACCTTTTGGCTTTGCCAGAATTCATAGTACAGTACAAAAAATGTGTATTTTAAAATGATAAGTTCCTACTTGCAGATAAAGTTTAGTTAAAAAAATATATATATATATATATATATATATATTTTTTTTTTTTTCTCTACATATTTGGTTACAACAAACACTTAAAGTGGAGGTCCACCCTAAAAAAAAAAAACATACATAAAACACACTGCTTAAAATACATTAAAAAACATTTGAAAAAAAAAAAAAGTTTTTACTTACCAGAAATGGCTGTTGCTAGGCAGATCATCCTAATCTGCCACTTCCTACTCCACAGTTCTTGTCCTCCCTCATGTTGTCTCCTGGGAGATGGGGCGCAATGTCTTCTGGGACATGTGTTTGTCTCAGTAGACAGGCGTCCATTCACAAAGCGTCGCGTGACTCGCGCATGCGCAGTAGGAAAAGGGCAGTGAAGCCACAAAACTCCACTGCCTGTTTCCCTTCGTTAGGATGGCGGTGCCGGCACCTGATTCGGTGGATGGATCGGCCTCGGGGGGCCGACATCACTGGCTCAATGAACAGGTAGGTGCCCTTATTAAAAGTCAGCAGCTACAGTGTTTGTAGTTGCTGACTTTAAAAAAATAAAAATAAAAAAAATGTCCGGACCTCCGCTTTAAAAGGAAAAGAACCCACTGCTCCAGATGTATGGAATAAGCCCAAATGGAACCTAACTAGGAGTGCCAGTCCCGACCTGCCTCCGCAGAAATCCTCAAGAAAAAGAAACGGCTGCAAATCCAGAGGTTCTAGTTGCGTTTTATTAATCACCGTGATAACACTAAGGACAAGTGGGGTAAGTAAGTGGGGTACACACTATAGGAAAATCAGGCAAATGATTGTCCAATTTTCCTTGTTGTTTCACAGCAAATCGGAACCGATGAATGAACATTCGCATGAAAATTCTCGTACGACAAAGCCTTTTTTTGGTTAGAAAACGGTTAACCACTTTAGGGCCAGCCGCCGCAGTTTTACTGCGGCAGGTTGGCTCCGCTGCGCAAAATCACGTTATTGTACGTGATCTCGCAAGGGTTGCATAGCAGGCGTGCGCGTGCCTGCCGCGAGCTCCGTGAGTCCGACCGCGGGTCCTGCGGACTCGTTGTCCACGGGGATACCTGCGATAGTCTCACGGAGAGGAAGAACGGGGAAATGCTAATGTAAACAAGCATTTCCCCGTTCTGCCTAGTGACACTGACACTGATCACAGCTCCCTGTAATCGGGAGCGGTGGTCAGTGATGTGTCACACACAGCCCCTCCCCCCACAGTTAAAATCCCTCCCTTGGACACACTTAACCCCTGCAGCACCCCCTCCTGGTTAACCCCTTCACTGCCAGTCACATTTACACAGTAATCAGTGCATTTTTAATCGCGCTGATCGCTGTATAAATGTGAATGGTCCCAAAATAGTGCCAAAAGTGTCCAAAGTGTCTGCCATAATGTCGCAGTCATGATAAAAATCGCTGATCGCCACCATTACTAGTAAAAAAAAAAAATATTAATAAAAATGCCATAAAACTATCCCCTATTTTGTAGACGCTATAACTTTTGCGCAAACCAATCAATAAATGCTTATTGCAATTTTTACCAAAATATGTAGAAGAATACGTTTCGGCCTAAACTGAGGAAAAAAAATATTTTTATATATTTTTGGGTGATATTTATCATAGCAAAAAGTAAAAAATAATGTTTTTTTTTTCAAAATTGTCGCTATTTTTTTGTTTATAGCACAAAAAATAAAAACCGCAGGGGTGATCAAATACCACCAAAAGAAAGCTCTATTTGTGGGGAAAAAAGGACATCAACTTTGTTTTGGAGCCACGTCGCACGACCGCACAATTGTCAGTTAAAACGACGCAGTGCCGAATCGCAAAAAGGGCTCTGGTCTTTGGCCAGCCAAATGCTCCGGGACTGAAGGGGTTAAACGTAAATTGTTTATTCTGTTCCCATACAAGAAAAATTTTGGAGTTTGTATTTTCATACAAAAAGTCGGAATCGGCTGTCAAAAGTTGTGTGCACACGATATTAAAATCGTATGAAAATTCTTTGGACGAAAATGTTTGGCTGATTTTCTTATAGTGTGTACGAGCCTTTAGACTGCCCTGTCCTCTTAGAGCCTGTTCACACTACCGCGACTTGTCAGACCGCAAGTCGCCCCAAGTCGCTTGACATCAGAAATGACATGCAAGTGAATGAGAGCCATCTTAATGAACGCTACTGACGTCGCTCCGACTTCAGAAAAGGTTCCTGTACTACTTCAATCCGACTTCTAGGCGACTTGTACAAATTGATTTCAATGGAAGTCGCCTCCAAGTCGGATCTCCATCTATATGGACGCGACAGTGTCTCCTTGAGGAGGAACTCCACGTCAAATTTTAATTAAAAAAACGGCATGGGTTCCCCCTCCAGGAGCATACCAGGCCCTTAGGTCTGGTATGGATTTTAAGGGCAACCCCCTACGCCGAAAAAACGGCATGGGGGTCCCCCCAAAATCCATACCAGACCCTTATCCGAGCACGCAGCCTGGCCGGTCAGGAAAGGGGGTGGGGACGAGCGAGCGCCCCCCCTCTCCTGTACCGTACCCTGGCCGTTGGTTGTCAAGGTCTGCGGGCAGGGGGCTTATCGGAATCCGGGAGCCCCCATTAATAAGGGGGCCCCCAGATCCCCACCCCCCACCCTATGTGAATGAGTATGGGCCTGGTATGCTCCTGGAGGGGGAACCCATGCCGGTTTTTTATTTAAAAAAGTCGCCTGGCCTGGGGCGACTTAAAGTCGCGTTGTAAGTCGCCCCAAGTCGTGTTGAAGTAGCTCCTCAAGTCGTGTCCAAGTTGCCTCCAAAAGTCGCGCTGGAAGTCGTGTCGCCCCTATGTAAACCGGCTCTTAAAAGCTTTGGGTCTCCAGGCTCAGCTGCACTAGAGATGATCTGATGATGACAACAAACCCCCTTGGGACCTTTCTTTCATTGAGAGGTTTTATCACTGATTCACAGAGGGTGTTACAGGCAGTGTAATCAGTGAAATATAGTCCCACAGTACACATTAGGTATTGTTTAGTATTGGGAGGCAAAGAGTAAAAAATGAATATGATATTTATAACTGTGTTCTTAAACATGTGCAAAAACCCAAAAAATTAAAAAATGACTTAAAAGACTTGAAAGATCAGCTAAGCTCATCAAAGGCATGGATTGCTCAGATTTTTCAAGCTGAGGTTTATGTATGGCAATTTTTTACAAAAAAACAAAGAAAATTCCCAGCTCAACTTACTGATCAGCCTGCAACCAACCGAATTGTCCTGTCTAATGCCACGTACACACAAGCGGATTTTCTGTCAGAAAAAACTTGGATGTTTTTTCCGACGGAATTGCTACAGACAATTGGAATTTCCGATCTGAACTTTTTCCGACTGAAAAATAGAGAACCTGCTCTCAATCTTTTGCTGGCGGGAATTCAGCAGCAAAAGCCCGATGGAGCATACACACGGTCGGAATTTCTGACCAAAAGCTCTCATCGGACTTTTGCTGGGGGAATTTCCGATCGTGTGTACGATACATTACAGTATGCATTAAAAACAGGGGTTTAGTTTGCACACATTTTCAATTACACACGTAAGCTGCAGAGCCACTTCAATGCATCCCAGTATTATCTGCAGTCCTAACTCTAAATTATGAGAGCCTTCATAATAGAAGCACATGCATTATAATGGATAGGCAGAGGGCAGGCAAGCCTGGAGGGAGCACACCCCTCCTTAAAGGCACAGGGGCACACTGGACACCCAGAATATAGCACAATAGGTGTCCAATGTGCCCCCTCACCAGTACTCCAACAGTACAAACCTTCAGATCCTTCAGATGTCATGCAGAGCATATTCCTAGTTGACTGTGTTCAAATTGGAAAGGCTGTATCAAGTGCCAATCTTAGTGTGTGTATAAAAGGGCATTAAAATCACCTTTTATAATTACAAGGGTCTGTTCATTCCCAAACATTTTAATGAATAATGTCTGCATGAAATGAATTGAGTTAAGGTGCGTGGAGGTTAACTTAAGTTAATGGGCTCTTTTGCCATTTACCCTTTAGCATGATAAATATTCCCTCCCTTCCTCTGTGGTTTGATCCACTTAATGAGTTTGCAAAATAGCTAAACCTGTGTTTTTTCGATATTGGAGGCCAGATAGAATCTATGGGAGAATTAGGTAGATAGTAATCTATCCAAATGTGTCTCTTTTAAATACTTGCAGGACTATTCCATAATTAGAGTTAAGTTTGTGTACATTTAATAAAATCATTTTAACCGTTTGAAAAATAATAAGAAACGGATTTGATGTTTCTGGTGCAAATGCTGAAGTTCAATCTATCCAGATCTTCAGGTTCATAGAGGAGGGTATACCCCTGGGACTGAGCAAAAGGGAAAAAGAATAGAAGCATAAGACAAAAAACACAAAGCAGGCTGTCTAATACAAAACTAGAGCTTGGGGTTGCTTGGGTATTCACTTTATGTTTCTATTCTTTTAAAACCCAACACTAGGAGAGAATGTAATTTAAACAGTGCATTGTGCATCAATTATCTTACTTCTCAGTCTTGATTCCAAACACCTCTTTCTAAGCCATCCTGCAGTGTAATAGATCAAAGTCACAATTTCCTTTGCGGGTAAGGCTAATATCCTGCCCCGGGAACCCAGACATCTTTTACTACTTATCTTCTTGGGCACTGGTCCCCTCACAACCCCCACAAGCTCTCCTGCCTCGAGGGACTATGAGAGATGACCTGGCCACTGGAAGTGTTACCTCCACCAATAGTACAATGGGCATTTGGATAGAATTTTTTTCTTTTTTCATACCAGCGGCAGTGTTGCCAACCTACCAGATTGTAATTTACTGACACAAGACCCAAAATTTCCTGGCACAGCCACGTTTTTACTGACATAGTTACAAAATTACAGTTTTTAGTGCAAATCTTTGTATTTAGGCTACAAACAAGTACAATATACAATTACCAATGTGATTTAAGGTAGATATTAGGGCAAAAAACACATTTCTTATTTTATTTTCGATATAGTAAGTAAGTAGCTCAGGGACAGGAGAAATTAGAATAGGAAGGCACAAACACATGAAGTTGGTCCCTTCAGCCCACTCCAGTCTAAACAGCACTGATAGTCCCACTCCCGACCTGTCCTGCAGACCCGCACACGAGGCTCTGGCCGCTCTGCTTGGCTCCCTTGTACCATGACATCACACGACACGCTCGGACACCACCTCCACCAGAGCTGCCGAAAACACTGTAGCAGGGACTCGGATGGTCTCGGCCGGCTCTGGACCGAGCCGAACATCACAACCATATTTTTTACTGACAACTTTTTGCTTTTACTGGCATTTACTGACAGGAGAAAGTTGCCTGTTTTTTACTGGCTGCCAGTAAAAATACTGACGGTTGGCAACACTGACCAGCGGTTAGATAAAGGGAGCTGAGATTGAGGTTGCTAATATCCTGGCTCTAAACATTCTACTAGGATATGACTATAAACTCCAAATTTCTACTTGTACATAATTACGGTAATCATTGTTTTTTTGTAGTCTTTGAATAAGTTGAAATACCCAATGTTAAAATTCAACTCTTGCCTCAGCATTCAGAGGCTGATACTTGAAATAATAGGTAGTGGGAAAGGTAGAGCTGAATTTCACACATATGGATTCATGAAACTTTACGCGGTTGTAAATTCTTACATATATCCAGTGAAGTGACCAGCCTCAGGTGATACACAGAGATTAAATAATCATCATAAATTGTACCTGTTTATCTGCAGCTATCCTGTAGGCTGTACCTGGCTCCGGATCCAGGGTCCTGCTGCCACCCATCCGTCCTCCACTCAGGGCAGGAGATTGTGGCATTCTTGGGGTGCCCTAGGTCTTTGTTGAAGAACCTGACAGCCAGGGGGAGAGGACTTGGGAGGCAGAAGTTCAGGCAGGCCACCAGCTGACTATCAGGAGGAGAGGTGAGTAAGCCATCACACCGAGGCTGAGCAAAGTCCTTAGTGGGGTGACTGGGGTTGAAATTTGTGAAGATGGGGTATTTGTGGATTGTGGGGGGGGGGTATTTGTGGAGTGTGGGGGGGTATTTGCGAATTGTTTGTGTGGGGGGGGGGGTATTTGTGGATTGTAGGGGTAATGCTGGGGGTTAATAGTGCATCCACTGACACCAATTCTAGGTGTTTAAAGTGCGACCACTGACACCACTGCTGGGTGTTAATGGTGCGTCCGCTGACACCAATGCAGAGGGTTAATAGCGCGTCACTGACACCAGTGCTGGGTGTTAATAGTGCGTCCAATGACACCAGTGCTGGGTGTTAAAGCGATTGTATACCCGCTGACTTTTTTTTTTTCAGACCTGCAAGGGAAAAGGCATAATGAGCTAGTATGCCCCCCCCCCCCCTTATTATAGGCTTACCTATAGGTAAAAGTAAAAAAAAAAACACTATACAACCGCTTTAATAGCGCGTCCACTGACACCAATGCTGGGGTTTAATAGTGCATCTGCTGACACCAGTGCTGGGGGTTAATAGTGAGTTTAGTCCTAGAGTTTGCTGAAATTGCTTTAAACTTTAAAGAAAAGCTTTTGAGAGTTCCTTAGGTCTAAAGCAATACCTCAAGGAAGAAAAGAAAACTCTTGAAAGCATGTCTTTTAAGAGTTAGGTTAGTACAATAGAAAGGTATCATTGCATTCCACAATACTCTCCTATTTTGTAATCTTATTTATATATACTTATTTTGTTTTTTTCAGTGGTATGATTTAGTGGTGAAAATTATTAGTGCCCCCCCCCCCCCCAGTTTTGACTGTGGTATCTTATGTACCCCCCATATATTGTTCCTAGAGTCGCCACTGCTCTGCAGCCTTCTAAAGCACACATTTTACATAGCTTTCCAAGCTCCAGAAGGCAGGGGGTGGGGATCTGATGTTGCATATTGCTATGTGTAAGCTGAAACCTGAGTGGAGGGAATGGAAACATGCACAGCTGAGGCTGTCAATCACAGGCTGTGTCTTGGAGCTCCCTTCCTCCATCTAACTTGATCCCGCACAACTTGCCAGCAATGACTGGTGGCAGCAGACTGCAATCATACCTAGTGCTTTGCATTGAGGCAAGTATATGCTATAGAAGGAAATGCTTTGTTAATTTTTAATGTAATTGTCTATGTTATAAGTAACATTTTGTCTTTCCCCTGTAAAATACCAGTACAATTCCAATGCTTAGGCACTCCTGTACCTAAAATCTCATACCTGTATAGCTGTAGTGTGAGGTCATCCAACGCAGTGCTTTTTTTAACTGCTAGTCTCACAAGATTTGGAGTGGAATTGGATGTCAATATTGTGCTGCTCGTGATTCTCCTTGCTGGGGAGGAAGATGTGCCTGAAGGCCTGGGTGGCACAGATCTTCCCTCTTCTGCTTCATTAGTTCTGTTCTTTTTGCACCCCTCCTGATGCTTTAGAAATATTCCCAGGGCCACTGTTAGAAATCATGGGGCCCCCGTACAGCCTTCCTGACGGACCCACTCCCAACCCGCCTTTACCCTCCAACCACCTCCCCGCCCCATCCCGGGTGCAGCACTAACTATCTGCCTACACCTCAAAAATGAAAAAAAAAAGTCCCTCCTCTTCTCCCACCTCCTGGGTTCCTCTGGTGACCTGATGGGGCACAGGAAAATGTAATTTAACCACTTCAGCCTCAGAAGGATTTACCCACTTCATGACCAGGCCATTTTCTGTGATACGGCAATGCGTCACTTTAACTGACAATTGCGCGGTCATGCGACATTGTACACAAAAAAAATTTATGTCCCGCAAATAGAGCTTTCTTTTGGTGGTATTTGATCACCTCCAGGGTTTTTATTTTTTGCGCTATAAAGAAAAAAAGGCTGACAATTTTGAAACAAACACAATATTTTTTACTTTTTGCTAAAATAAATATCCCAAAAATTAAAAAAAAAAAAAAATTATTCATCAGTTTAGGCCAATATGTATTCCTCTACATATTTTTGGTGAAAAAAAGTGCAATAAGCCTATATTGATTAGTTTGCGCAAAAGTTATAATGTCTACAAAACAGGGGATATATTTATGGCATTTTATTTATTTTTTTACTAGTGGTGATCAGCGATTTTTAGCAGGACTGCGACATTGCGGCGGACAAATTGGACACTTTTGACACTTTTTTGGGACCATTGACATTTATACAGCGATCAGTGCTATAAAAATGCACTGATTACTGTGTAAATGTCACTAGCAGGGAAAAGGTTAACACTAGGGGGCGATCAAGGGGTTAAATGTGTTCCCCAGAAGGAGTTTCTAACTGTGGGGGGATGGGACTGACTGGAGGAGGAGAGAGATCGCTGTTCCTGATCACTAGGAACAGTAGATCTCTCTTTCCTCCCCTATCAGAACGGAGATCTGTCTGTTTACATTGACAGATCCTCGTTCTGGCTCTCTGTGGAGCGATCGCGGGTAGCTGGCGGGCATCGCGGTCCACCGGCAACACGCATCAGCTCTGGCGTCGCGCAGAGGGTGCACGCCTCCCACAGCTCTTAAAGCAGCCGACATACACCTATGGCGGTTTGTGCAGCCATGCCAACCTGCCGCCATATAACGACGGCGGCTGGTCGGAAACAGGTGAAGCCCTGGTAAGCATGAAGGAGCGAGGGGGTGTTTATTTTTCAACCACTTTCAATGTAAAATGTTTGTTATTACTGGAGCAAACACTTCTGTAAATATATGCATTGACTTAATGAATATTTTTTCATTTCGGGTGCTTCTTCTTTTAAGTCCTTTATTTACCATTGTGATATAAAACCTTGTTATGATCAGAACATGGTTAATTAGAAATGTGATCCTACAATTTCTTGGTGATGCTTACAATAGACTGGAACCAGTTACTCTTATTAAATCCGACTTTTTCCTTGTATAATAGTTTTATTAATAGGCACACATTATGCTCAGACTTTGAAAGGCTGTGGGAGCTGCCGGCTGATATTGATATCCAGGCCCGCTATCTCATGTGCTTTAAAGTGTTAATTTACATTCCATTACACTCTAATAACCCCGGGGTCCACAGGGAACGCTGTCATTAATTATATATAACATGATCTGAAAAGTGCTCTCAGATGACTGAATTCCTCTATTTCTAATCAGAATTTAAATATTATTTGCCACTAAAAGTAATTATGTCCTGAACGCCAAGAAATTTATATGGGTGCAGCAATTCTCAGATCATGAAAAACAGCAAAAACTCACGATCTCAAAAGAATTGTTCAGAGTTCTGAGTATGGAACAAATTACAAAATGTCTTTTTTTTTTTTTGTCCCTTCTCATGGGTTGAGCTGCTGTCACTATAAATGCAGAAAAAAAGTTTTACCAGTCAGACAATAAGAGCCCATATGTGCTATGAAGAAATAATACCTTGTCTCAAGATGTCAAGGTACACTATGATTGGAGATTGGAACCTTTTAATACCCAGAGAGGAATGGGTTGAAGGCTAAGCAAGAGTGGACATTAGCAAAAGCCTCTGAAATTCCTTTGAATGTGCACACCAATGTTATCATTGCAATTTTGATCTAAAAAAGAAACCAGTTAGGAAAGAAATATGATGTCCATCGCTACCCTTAAGGACCAAGCCTATTCCCGCATTTGTTGTTTACAAGTTAAAATCTGTATTTTTTGTTAGGAAATTACTTAGAACCTCCAAACATTTTTTTTTTCGCAAAGACCCAAGAGAATAAAATAGAGATTGTTGCAATCCTTTATTTCACACCGTATTTGCGCAGCGGTCTTCCAAATGCAATTTTTTGGAAAAAAATACACTTTTTTAAAAAAATTAAAAAATATTTAAAAAATAAATAAAACAGTAAAGTTAGCCCAATTTGTTGGTATAATGTAAAAGATGATGTTACACTGAGTAAATTGATACCTAACATGTTCTGCTTTAAAATTGCGCACGCTCGTGGAATGACGACAAACGACAGTACTTAAAAATCTCCATAGGCGACACTTTAACATTTTCTACAGGTTACCTGTTTAGAGTTACAGAGGAGGTCTAGTGCTAGAATTATTGCTCTCAATCTTGCATTCGCGGCAATACCTCACATGTCTGGTATGAACAGCGTTTACATATGTGGGTGCGACTAGCGTATGTGTTTGCTTCTGCGCGCGAACTCGGAAGGACGGGCACTTTAAATGTTTTTCCTTTTTTTTCTTATTTAGTTAACTTTTTATTTTTTATTTTTACACTGTCCCTTTAAAAAAAAAAAATAATCACTGTTATTCCTATTACAAGGAATGTAAACATCCCTTATAATATAAATAAGCAGAACAGGGCCTCTTTATTGTGAGATCTGGGGTCAAAAAGTCCTCAGATATACACATAAAAGCAAAAACAAAATGTCATTTTACTTTTACACAAAAAAAAAATACAAAAATAGGCCCTTTAAGGTCGGAGGACTGAAGTGACTTTTGACGTTGCTCCGGTCCTCCAAGGGCATAAAGTAGATGGGGGCCATCTTGCCCTCACTTGTCTTCCTGCCCATCGCTCTAGGGGATAGGCAAGACTAAAATCAGGCACCCCGCCACCCATCTAAATTTGTCCCAGCCGCGGTATGCCATTCTTGTCTAAGGGTCTGATGAGGAAGCTGCAGCGGTTCACAGTGAACAGCTGCGGCTTCTTCATCAAACCCTGAGACATGATTCATCCACCTGCCGCATATGTGGTCAATGGTGCAGAGGATGGGGTCAGTGGGACATAGGCCTGGGTCAGCAGGACAGAGGATGAGGCGGCACTGATGAGGAGGCACTAATGAAGCTGCACTGATATGCGGCACTGATGGGCATTGATAGGCGGCACTGAAGGGCACTGATGGGCACTGATAGGCGGCCTTGATTACAGTTGGGTGAACAATTCGAGCCGAGCAAAAGTTAGACCTTAACATCGCCTGTTAGCCCTTTTGGCGAAGAATGTTCGCCTGCCGAGCACACCCTAAAATGCACTGCGCACTGCATAGTGCATAGCTGGTTGTTAAGGAGTGGGCCAGGAAGCCGGCCGCTGCATCCTTAACAACGGATGAGTCATCAGCTGTCAACGGGCTTCCCTGCAGATAGCTGAATGCAAAAAAAAAACCATTGCCGGCAATGGAAAAAAGTGAATAAAAATGGCGTGGGGGTCCCCCCCCCATCCATACCAGGCTCTTAGGGTCTGGTATGGATTTCAAGGGAAACCCCATGCCAACATTTTATACCAGACCCTTATCTGAACATGCAGCCAGGCAAGTCAGGAATGGTAGGGGACGAGTGAGCCATACCCCCTCCTGAACTCTCCTGAAGCCATACCCCTTCCTGAACCCCCCTCCTGAATTATACCAGGCCATGCCCTCAACATGGGGGAGCAGCATGTGGCCTGGTATGTTCAGGAGGGGAGACACTCGCTAGCCTGCCCCCTTTCCTAACCTGCCGGGCTGCATGCCCAAAGGGCCTGGTATGGATGGGGGGGACCCCCACGCCATTTTTATTCACTTTTTTCCATTGCCGGCAATGGATCAGCCGAACACCCCCCGGTTCAGGTTCGCAGCAGAACATGCGAACGTGAAAAATCAAAAGTGCTAATTTTAACACTTTGAATGACAATTGTGCGGTCATACAACACTGTACTCAAATTTAATTTTTATCATTTTTTTTCACACAAATAGAGCTTTCTTTTGGTGGTATTTAATCACCATTTGGGTTTTTATTTTTTGTTAAACAAACAAAAAAAAACGTTTCATAGTTTGTTATACAATTTTGTAAACGGTAATTTTTCTCCTTCATTGATATTCGCTAGTGAGGCTGCACTGATGGGCACTGATGGGCTACCCTGATGGGCACTTATGGGCTGCACTGATGGGCACAGATAAGGCGACACTGATGGGCACAGATAAGGTGACACTGATAGGCACAGATAATGCGACACTGATAGGCACAGATAAGGCGACACTGATAGGCACAGATAAGATGGCACTGATAGGCACTGATAAGATGGCACTAATGGGCCCTGATGGGTTGGCATTAATGGATGACACTGGTGGGTGGCACTGATGAGTGGCACTGATGGGTGGCACTGATAGGTGGCACTGACAGATGGCACTGATGGGCAATGATAGGTGGCACTGATGGGCACTAGTAGGTGGCACTGATGGGCACTGGTAGGTGGTATTTATAGGCAGCACTGGTAATGAAGTACTGATTAATTTATAGGCGGCACTGATAGGTGGCACTGTGGGCACTGATAGGTGGCACTGTGGGGACTAATATGTGGCACTGTGAGGTGGCACTGAGGGCACTGATAGGTGGCACTGTGAGGTGGCACTGTGGGCACTGATGGGTGGTACTGTGGGCACTGGTAGGTGGCACTGGTGGGCGCTGGTGGGCACTGCTAGGTACCTTCACGATCTGGACCTATGTCCCTCTCGCAGCCGCGCCACAGTACACTACATACGGCCACAGTGTAAGCAGTCTTATATAGTGTGGGGCGTGGACTTAGTCCCCCTGAGCCATGATTGGCCAAAGGCACTCTCTTAGCAGAGGGCGCTGTGATTGGCCAAAGCATGCAGGTCAGGTGTATGCTTTGGCCAATCATCATACAGCAATGCACTGCAAAGTGCATTATGGGGCGTTCCGCAGCTCTGGAATTTGCCGTGAACACCCCCATAATGTTCGCTCTTCAGCGAACGGGTGAACACCCGATGTTTGAGTCCAACTTATGTTTGACCCAAACATCAAGCTCATCCCTATTTGCCGACAATGGTACTGTATTACTGTATTGCTGGCAATTTAAATGTCATATGTTTTCTTTATAAATATCAGTTATGGTGCAGCAGGTTCTATACACGGTACCGGTGCACCACTTTACATGCAGACTAAGGGGACTTCCAGGCATTATATTTAAAGACATTTTTCATTTTTATTGTTTCACTTTAAGCATCATTAAAATCATTGGTCCTGTAAAATCTTTTTTTTTTTTTAAGTTTCTGCATTGATACATGTCCCCAGGGCAGTACCCGGACTTGCATATAAACCTTCAAAATGGGCACTATTTATTATTCAAGTTCGGGTCCCATAGACTTTAATAGGGTGCATGGTTTGGGTCCAAACTTTTGTGACATGGATGAGGGAGTTTGGGGTGGAGAAACTTGACTGGCCTTCACAGAGTCCTGACCTCAACTCAACTCAGCCAGGCCTTCTCGTTCAGCATCAGTGCCTGACCTCACAAATGCGTTTCTGGAAGAATGGTCAAACATCCCCATAGACACACTCCTAAACCTTGGTGGACAGCCTTCCCAGAAGAGTTATAGCTGCAAAGGATGGGCCAATTCAATATTGAACCCTACGGACTAAGATTGGGATGCCATTAAAGTGTGCGTGTAAAGGCAGGCATCCCAATACTTTTGGTAATATAGTGTATGTAAAGCACTGCATAAATTGACAGGTCTATGTAAGTACCTGAAATAAATAATAGCAATTGTTTGCAATCCAGGATTTTGACACAACAGCAAGCCAAAGGTTAAAGAAATGAGGATAATGACAAAGAACACACAGAGACAGTGCTCTTGCTAAGCTAAAAGAAAGTATATTTAAGCTTTGACAGCATTCAAGAAGTAGGATAAAAAGGCAATGGCATAGCAGACTCTCTCTTAGACATGAAAATAATACATTTTAGAACAAGACTCGTTGTTTAGAAAAGGATTAAACAAGATGTAATTGGACTTATGCCTGTAAATAAAAAAAATATGCACTTTAGGAATAAGCGGTAAAGTGTTCAATATCTCATTAAAAAGTAAGCAAAAGAAAAAAATTAAAAGGTGATTTTTGAGAACAGCTTGAAAGAGCACAAAATGGATTACTGAAGTATGATGTCAAAACACTGCTGGGCAATGAAAATGCTAACAAAAGAAAAAAAAGAAGCATATTGGTCAAAAAAAATTAAACATAGAAGTAAGCATAAAGCAGTTAGAGATGAGCAAACTAATTTCAGCTACATTTTTGCCAAAAAATTACACATTTTTGTGAAATTGTACCAAAGTGGAAATTGAAGGGTATATATTTAGGGTAATATACTGTAGTTTTTTGAATGATTTTGTCATACTCTCTGTTTGAGGGACAACTGCAAAAGTAGAGGTCACCAGGACAGAAAATCACAGTGGACCTCCCAAATGTGGACACAGGCAGTAATAGAAACCCAACAGGGATCTTAATGCTTCCCAACTCTACCTAGAGTAGAAAAACTGGATTTAAGGATTTTTATGGTATGTGAGTTTGGTTCCTTGATGGCATTAATACCTAGTTCTGACTCTTAGATTGATGTGCACATAGTATGCCGCCATTCTTGCCTTTATCTGCTTATCTTCATGGCTCCTTGGACACCTTGGTGGCATTAATGTATTTTGGGTGACTATATTATCTATATACCTCTATTTTTGTTATTTATTTTAGTGGGCTGGCAGGTGTCCATTATCAACTGTGGGAGTCTCCATTCTTTTTTACATCTGGAAGCTGGGGTAAGAGAGTCATCTATGTAAAAGATATAGGCCCTCTGGATGATGCAGATGTGTTATGCTCCATACACACGGTGGGATATTCCGATGGAAAAAGTCTGATCGGATTATGTTGTCGGAAAATCTGATTGTGTGTGGGCTCTGGCAGACTTTTTACGTCGGAATTTCCACCGGAAAATTTGAGAGCAGGATCTAAAATTTTCCGACAAAAAAATCTGATCTGACATTTTCCGATCGTTTATAGAGAATTCCAATGCATGCTCAGATCAAATTACGAGACCAAAGCTATTGGCTACTAGCTTATGTAGTTCCGTCGTACTCAACAAACGTCACCACGTTCTGAACGATCAGATTTTCCGACAACTTTGTCCGACCGCGTGTATGCAACACCAGTTTCGGACAAAATCCGTCGAAAAAAATCTGATGGATTTTGTTGTCGGAATGTCCGACCGTGTGTACAAGGTATTAGTATTACTCAATATTTTTTTTTTTTTAGATCCTAAAAAATGTTTGGTCCCACGTACTGATTTGCTGACCCCGTTTAGTGCCTTTGAGGGCTCCCACAATGCCTTGGTAGACTTGCCTGCTGCCCAATCTGGTTCCTGTCTTTCCGCTTTCGATTTGGAGTAGGCACTGGAAGAAGTAGTAAGTAGTAACCTGTGTGGGAGGTTTTGCGATTATGTGTGTCTTAAATTAGTGTTTTATTTATTTATTTATTTATTTATTTCCCTCTCCTTTTTTCTCTGTTGCCTACTGCAAGGTCAGAGTAAATTGTATATACTTGATATACTGTAACTGCTATTTTGACATTTTGGAAAACCTAGATTACATCCTTCTGATGTGTATAAGAGACCAGAAGAGTCCTGATGAATCGGGGACCACACAAAATGTGTAGATTGCGGTTCTCAAGATAAATACTTTTATACAATAATTATGTGCTGTTTTAAAAAATCATCGTGAGGGATGTTTTTAACAAAAAATATGTAATAAAAACATTAAATTGTTTAATACTCATTAGTTATTATCGAGGTCACTATCAAGCTAATCAATTTATTTGATACGTTGATGCATTCTATATAGGGATGATGCCTTCCCTATTGCAATTCTGTGTTATCCAACAGTCCACCCACCTATATGTATGTTGCTCACTTCCTATAACTGTGGAGCTTTCTGCCACGTCTGTAACAGATATTGAATGGGGAGTTGTGTGTAGTTATTCCCCTAAATCTTAGCGTAAGCATGGACATTACCATGAAGCAGCTGTGGTTTGGGGCTCCAACCAATCATATGCTTTTATTGATGTAAGCTGAACCAAAGCTGCATTTTCCACTCACCGGATGCTGTTCTATTAAGAACTGGGAAGAGGTCTTTAGTAATGTAAGTGGCAGTTGGAACACAATTCTCAGATAAGTAGCACAGTAACAAAAATGAGCACTAAGTTCAGCAAGTTGGAGAGATAAGACAGTTATGCCGCGTACACACGAGCAGATTTTACGTCGGAAAAATTTTGGATGGTTTTTCCGATCGAATTCCACTCAAGCTTGGCTTGCATACACACGGTCACACAAAAGTTTGCTGAACTTTTGACCGTCAAGAAAGCAGTGACATACAACACTATGACAAGCCAAGAAAATTAAGTTCAATGCTTCCGAGCATGCGTCGAATTGTTTCCGAGCATGTGTAGGAATTTTGCGCGTCGGAATTGGTACAGACAATAGGAATTTCCAATCAAAACTTTTTCCAACCGAAAAATTGAGAACCTGCTCTCAATCTTTTGCTGGCTGGAATTCCGCCAGCAAAAGTCCGATGGAGCATACACATGGTCACATTTTCCGACCAAAAGCTCTCATTCGACTTTTGCTGGAGGAATTTCCGATCTTGTGTACGTGGCATTAGTCTTTTTTCTGCAGGTGTATTCGACTTTAGATCCCAATTCATGTTCCCTTTCCTGCACCGTACCTGCCCCTACCCCTTTTGGAGCACCCTTAAATCCTTTAAAAAAATAAAAGAATACAGTACTGTTTTCCAGCAGTCTTCAGTCCAGTTTTGTGATATCACATGTCCTCTTCCCCATCTTGGTCCTGAATGTCCCAAATTCTGCAGACAGTAGTGCCATGTACTGTGAGCTCAAGATGGCCTAATAATGCATCTGTATTGCAGAATGGTCGATTTTAGTGGGATGGAAAGCCCATACCAGAAAGGAGGTAAGCATTGCAGCAAGAGCTTCTTTAATTCTTCTTCTTTCAGAACTGCTGGAGATTTTTTTCTTTTAAGGAAAATGGAGTTTAAATGATTATGCTGCACTTGTTTTAGTTTGAAGAGATCACAACCCCGTTAACGCTTGCTGCATTTGTCAGAAATGGGAAAAGAAAATCTTTATCTTGCTCTTCAGCTCTTGTTACCATCATGCTGGTAAGGTTTATTGCCTTGATGTTTAGTGAAAAGAGAAAAGTGCAACTTTTTGTTAGGATGTATGTTGCTGAAAAAGCAAATACTTTTGAAGAAAATTGCTACGTGTCCCATTTTTACCAGGTCGTCTTTTTTTTTTTTTAAACACGAAATGAAACCCCAGAATAAATAACTATACCCTCAGTTGGCAAAAGAATACCTTTGAAACATGGTACCATATAAAAGTGGAGCAGCTTGAAACAGTTTATCCAATTAAAAAAAGGGTGTAAGCCACTATAACTGCCACTGTGTACCCTTAAAAAAAATATTTTCTGTTATCCAAGTCTGCTGTCATTTATCTTCTCAGCTCCTGACATACGCCTGACCTACAGTATGTATTCTGACAGTACACCCCCTCCCCATTCTTCTTTCATGCCTAAAGCAGAGCAGCGGATGAGAGAGATGACATATAAGAGAATATACTATAAGGAAGGTTTGCAGGCATATCAACATTCCACATTTACTGCTTGCACCACCCCCTCTGTTCATTTGCATAACATAAAGGTAACGTGCTCTGTAGTCCAGCAGGGGAAAACTCAGGTAGGGCTGACAACAATACTTGGGATTTAAGTGCAGCAGTTCAGACATGTTCTGTACTTGCAGAGCTTTTAAAGTGACAGAATATAGAGAAATGTACATGTATTGCAGAGATGTACTAAATATGTTTTTTTTAATCTTACTTAGACTTACACTTTAAGGATGGATTGCATTTGGTGGGTGTGCAAAGGCCCGTGTAGACATGCAAACCCACAGGAAAAGTGTGCCAATTATTTTCACAGTGAGATACTCCTATTGCATTTTCTCATAGTTAATCAGATTGTAGCATTTTGTCATGTGTAGGGAGTCTTGTTCAAGATTTGCCTATTTGAATAGGCAAATAGTAGATCTCAATTCAACTAGTGTCTACAGATAAAGATATAAATGCCAATTAAAATTGAAATGTACCACATTCAAAGAGTGCAAAAGTTTAAAGGTGCCAATCCAATAAATGAGACTGATATAAAAATTACACATAAAAGCCAATAAAAATAAAGACAAAGGACAACCATATCCAAATAATGGTCAGTACAATAATTGGTTTTATACAAATCTCTTCAAATAACAGCTTCAAGTAGTGACTTTGACGTGTTTCACCATAATTAGGTTCATCAGGAAGGTATGTTGCTACCAGAACCAAACTGGATGATAGAAACCTACAGTATAAGTAATTATATTTATACATGCATCTCTTCTACACAAATATTTTTTTTTTCATATGCATTCTCACCTACGGGATCTCCCAATCAATCCCAGGCTATATGCTCCTTACCCTCAAAGAGGAACCCAAAATGAGGGGAGGAAGATAATGGTTTAGAAAAACAACTCCCTGTATGGATATTGCCCCTTAAGGTGGACCCAGGATTATATATGGTAGACCTCAAGAGAGATATAAAGAACCAAACTAATAAAAATCTGAAGGATAAACAAAAATAGATTTAAATTACTATATATATTTATACTTTCTAATGATCCTTATATTCTAATGGTCTCCATGCATATATGCTAACTGAAAATATTCTTTATTGATGTACACACAAAGAAGGGCACCCCTGCTTTGCACAAATACCTAAAGATGTTAAATAGGTGGAAAGATGGCTTTTATATCAGTCTTTTTTAATGGATTGGCACCTCTAAAATCCTGTATTTGAATGTGGTATACTGTATATGTATAATTTGGGATGTGGTTTGGATGTTTGGAGTTCCTACTACCTGTTTTTCCTGTATGTTAACATTTAAATGGCATATTCTTATTTAAAATTGGCATTGTGTACATGTCAGGGAAGATGCATGCGTGTGCCTAGGCGCATGGTTCCTGTAAACCCTGTCCATGGCTATTTAGCCGGTGCACATGCACATTTAGGGTGCACTAGTTCCTTGTGTCAGTGTCATTTGGTCTATTACATTCCTGAAGCATCTGTGTATCTGTTCCTACACTGCTCTTCCATTGCCAACCTAATCTGCTCCTGACTTGGCCTAAACTCTGCCTGCACGGACCCCTGGCTTGCCTCTGGGCTACGCTTCTGCCTTACCCTTCTGTTCATCTGCCTTGTTGTTACCAATTCTGCCTGATTCCTGACTAGTCTTCTGCCTGCTAGTCACTGACCTGGACTGTCGGACCTGACCCAGTCTTCTTCCTGCACCTGATCCAGTCATAGCTGTGCCTGACATTCTGTCCTGCTTTTCTGCCAGTGTGCCACCAGCTGCTCCTGCGTATCCGAACACATCCACATTCTCCAGCTGAAGTCTTATCAGGCACTCGTGCCACTCTGTGCTCTGGCATTCCCTGTTACTTTACCAGGGCTTCTTAGCCAGAGCTGTAAGAGAGGCCTTCCTCTATGCCTTGGGCTGCATTACCAGTTACCTTACAGTATTCTTTTACTTTCACAAGGAGCTTTATTGTAGGGTGATACATGGGGTCCAGTCAAGCTCATGATTGCCTTGGTTTATTGGTGTGCAGTTTAGATGCAAAAGGAGGGAATGATTTAGATCTATATGATGTTGTAAACAAGCTACCGAGACCGCGTTTAAAAGGTAGAGTTATAGTGGGTGTCATTAAGGATTGTTAGGTTAGAAAGTGAGGAAGTACGTTTCTCATGTGCTATCATGCCTATCATTGTCTGAGTGTATTCATTTTCATGAGCTAAATTAACTAAAATGCATATTTGTCATAAGTACTGTAAGTCCACCCCTACATTTGCCACCACTTTAAAATTAGTAGTGGGTGTTCCAGATTAACCACCTGATTACTTTGCCCCTAAACCCCCCTCGTGACCAGACCAATTTTCAGCTTTCGGCGCTGACGCACTTGGAATGACAATTGCGCGGTCATACAACACTGTACCCAAATTAAATTTTTACAATTTTATTCCCACAAATAGAGCTTTCTTTTGGTGGTATTTAATCACCGCTGGGGTTTTTATTTTTTGCTAAACAAATAAAAAAAGATGAAAAATTAAAATAAAATCATGTTTAATAGTTTGTTATAAAATTTTGCAAACAGGTAATTTTTCTGCTTCATTGATATGCACTGATGAGGCGGCACTGGTGGGCACTGATAAGCTGCACTGGTGGGCACTGATAAGCTGCACTGGTGGGCACTGATAGGCTGCACTGGTGGGGACAGATAAGTCGGTACTGATGGGCACAGCAAAGATGGCACTGATGGGTGGCACGGATGGGTGGCACGGATGGGTGGCACGGATGGGTAGCACTGATGGATGGCACTGATGGCACTGATCGATGGCACTGATAGGTGGCACTGATAGATGGCACTGATGGGCACTGATAGGTGGCACTGATGGGCACTGATGGGCACTGGTAGGGGACACTGATGAGCACTGGTAGGGGACACTGATGAGCACTGGTAGGTGACACTGAATGTGCAGCACTGGCACTGTGGACACTGACAGATGGCACTGTGGGCACTGACATATGGCACTGTGGGCACTGACAATTGGCACTGTGGGCACTGACAGATGGCACTGTGGGCACTGATTGATGGCACTGTGGGCACTGACAGGTGGAGCTAGTGGGCACTTCATTTTGGTAAATGTGGGCACCATGGACCCTGGGCATATTGCAGTGAGAGGGACTGATGTCCTTCTCACTGCCGCCGGTGATCGGCTTTTTTTTTTCTCCTTGCGCTGTCAGCGCGAGCAGGAAAAAAAGCCGATTACCGGCTCGGTTATTATCACATGATCAGCTGTCATTGGCTGACAGCTGATCACGTGGTAAGGGGTCGGGATCGACCCCTTACTCGGATCTGTGATCCAGCGAGTCTCACAGACTTGCGGATCACAGAGCGCGCGCGCTCGCCCTTCAGGGGGCGCGCAGGCAGCTCGTTGCCGGGACGACGTCAATAGACGTAGTCCCGTCACATCAGATCCGCGATGTAGCCGTCATTTGGCTATGGCGCGGATCTCAGGTGGTTAAGTGCCAATGATTAGAAAGGAAGTATGCAGGTGACAACCATCTTATTCAAACCTTATATAGGATCTGATATTCTCTTCATAAAGAAAGTTGTGGATGCCTAATGCCCCGTTCACACGGTCGGACATTCCGACCACAAAATCCGTCGGACAAAGTTGTCGGAAAATCCGATCGTTCCGAACGAGGTGACGTATAAAACGTACGACGGGACTACATAGAGGCCAGTAGCCAATAGCTTTCGTCTCCAAATTTCTTCTGAGCATGCGTGGCACTTTGTGCGTCGGAATTCTATACACACAATCAGAAAAAGTCTAATCGGATTTTGTGTGGGCTCTAGCCCGCTAGAGCCCACACACGATCGGATTTTCCGACAACATAATCCGATCAGACTTTTTCCATCGGAATATCCGACTGTGTGTACGGGGCATTAGAGTCTGGCAATGGATATAAAAAAAGGATTGTCTAATGATTAAAAATCAATCATTCCACTATAAGAAAAATGTAGATGTAAAATGACTGGTCTGTTTAGGACTGGCCAGCCCAGTAAATTCATTCCAACTGTTAATTTCAAAAAAAGGTCTGCGTCATATGAAATCAAAATGGTTCCTGCTCAATAAACAGCTGCAGTCACTAATAAGCAAATCGTGCTCCAAAAAGGGTGACTGCGCTATACCTATTACAAATACATATTGACAAAAAATATATATTAGCATTCACAAATAATTTTTTTTTTACATCTAATAATTATAAAGTGCAACATGTCAAATGGTGTGCAAAACAAAATAAATGTATACAATTCATAAAGTGTCCAGTGCACACAAGTTTATCTCCTTAAAAAAGTGTCCAGTGCACTCATCCATATAATTAATAAAGTGTGCAAAAAATCTTCATTCAGAAAAAGTGCTTCAGACAGTCTTGTTTTCTCATGTCCCAATGTCCACACTGTCTTCCTTCTCCTTTCACATGAACAATTCATTGTTAGTTATCATCAAGCTTTCTCCATATTTCACATATCCAAAACAAATCTTTTCAAGCCACCATGGGGTCAAATCAGTCCACTCTCCTATCCTAGATCACCATCATCCTTGCTTGAGATCTTAAATAGGGAAGAAAAAGGCACTGCGTCATGTAAAAGCCTCTTTATTAAAAGAAATGAAAACATCAATACTCATATTCAAATTTGTCTGCCCCGACACTCAGGATTACATCTTATTAGAATCATTGGTAATGTCAGCTCCAGTCACATACAACAGTCTGCAAGCGGGATGACGTCACTCCAAAACAAGCCCTGCCCTATGCAATCTGTCTCTGAAGTTTTTGGAATACCAAAATGTGTAGGGTAGGGCTTATTTTGGAGTGACGTCAACTCCAAAATGGGATATAGGGAGGCAGCACTAGAGCATGGAGAAGGTAAGTATTGCTGTCTAGCACAGAGTTCATATGGATAGTTAAGTATTGCTGTAACTACAAATTATTCTATATTATGCTAGGAAAATAGTAGTGCTCTATATTACTATGTGGAAGAAACAAATTAATCAAAATTTGCATCTATATAAACTAACCTACAAAGCTAGAGGGTGTCCAAATGTTTTATATAACAATTGAGGTGCCTGGTTAGTCAAGATACGAGTGACTCCGTTTTGTCCTTGATTACTGACCGACCACTTTACAAAACCCTGCCTTTTATGACGTTCCAATGTATACACTTAGTAAAAATCACAACACATGGGTAGAGTTTGCGCTATGAAAAGTGTGTGTGTGTTTTTTTTTTTTTTTTTTTTTATTTGGTTTAGATAGCAGGTGAAAATGGTTATGATGTGGCAAGTCCTTTTGTACTTTTATTTGATGCTACCTTGGTTTTGTTTTCCTCCATAGTTTTGCAGTAGGATTGCTCTTTTACATACATCACTTGATTGTATATGTCACCTACAGTATTCTCTGCACAGCTGGTTTATCATTTCCTACATATGCTGTACTGTTCTTGTGAAGGCTCATTCAGTACCACTTCATTTGATAATACTGTCAACTACTTGATGTACCACAACTTTGCATTGTAAATGTACATGTATTTCTTTTTGTGCATATACAATAAATCAAGTTTAAAAGTATTACTGTAACAGTAATTTTACAAAATACTGGTATGGCCATTTTGTAGCTTTAAATTAAAGCGGAGTTCCACCCTAAAGTGGAACTTCCCCTTATCAGATTCCTCCCCCCCTCCGGTGCCACAATTGGCACCTTTCAGGGGGGAGGGGGGTGCAGATACCGGTATACAGGTATCTGCACCCACTTCCATGACAAATTATGCCCCGCCCCTATCCGGAGATGCCTATTGTGTCTTGGGAAACACAGTTCCCAGGACACAGCGGGGACCAATAGAGGCGCGCAGCGCGACTCGCGCATGTGCAGTAGGGAACCGGGCAGTGAAGACGTTGCGTCTTCACTTCCTGATTCCCTGACAGAGGATGGCGGCGGGGCAGCAAGAGACGAGCGGTCTCTCGTCACATTCTGCCTACACAGCTGGAACCAGGAACAGGTAAGTGATCATTTATTAAAAGTCAGCAGCTGCAGTATTTGTAGCTGCTGACTTTTAATATTTTTTTTGTGGGTGCAGCTCCGCTTTAAGAAACAAAAATAGATACAGTATTAATGTTCATTGTGCTCTGCTGGTTTGGGGAGTCTGAAGCCAGTGGAGCATAGTAGAATTGAATGAGAGTAGTGTAAAAACAAAATGGTAGGATTTTCTGGGCATGTAACATGATCGTCTCTCCCCCAATCAAAGAGATCTTTACTTCATTAAACAGAAAGAAGTCTGTGGAGCAATGTTGGGTCGTAAAATGAGGACTTCAGAGTGCGTACTCCAGTGGAGTATAATGGAGAGCTGATAGCAAGATCTGCTATAAATTATAAATCACAGCCTTGATAAAGGGAATTAATAAAAAAAAAAAAATGGGTCTTTATTGGACATTATTGTGATGTGTTTTAGTCCCATGACTGCATTATCACCTTCATTAGGCACTTACCCAATTTTTGTTGATGTCTCCTCGTTCTACACCATATACACTCAAAGTCCTTAAACATTAATGCCTCATGCATTATTCTTTGTTGTTTGTATTGTACTGTACATGGACGGGCAATGCTGATTGCCTCTGCTCTGTTCTTTTTGAATAGCCTAAAAAAAGGAGACAGATTTATATTTCTGTGATAAATACAGTATACAGAGCCAGCGAGTCTGACGGCTTAAAGTACTGTGCATCTTGTAATAGCATCTCACGGAAAAACATCAGCTCGGTCTCAGGCACCGTCCTCTCTACTCTGTTTTTTACATATAATCTCCAGTGGAAAAATAAGTGGGTTCTTTATGAATAAATGATTATAATGAGGGTTTGATTGCTGCTTTTGTCAATCCCCAGATATTTTTAACAAGGAGATGTCATTACAACGGCTTTAGTATTGTGTTCTGATGGCATGGTATGCAGGTGCCCATTTCAGTTACAGGCATTCATATTCTAGGACATGCTAGATTATCTAACAGAAAATAGCTTGTTAGCGTCATATGTCAGGTTTGTTCACTAAGCCATTATTATTAATATATTTTATGTGTTTTTTTTGCTTTAGCATGCTTCATTCTGTACAGATGGCCTAAGCTGTCTAGCGCTGTACAGAGCACCTTTGCTGTATCATACCCATAGATCAATAACAACTTATTAAACTTCAATGTCAGTAGAATGTCATGGCAATGACATTGCTTTGAAGTAACAGAAAGATAACATCAAAAATAAGTTCCTTTTCCAACTCTTCTACAGCTTACAAAGAATCAAGGCCTCATAAAAAGGGTTCAGATCCAGGGGAAGGCTGGAAAAGGGAGTAAAAGGGTCCCCGAGCTTACTTGCATTTATAAGTAGCTGACGAAGACTGTGAGGAACTCTATCAATGCATCACACAATATAACCATGGCCCCTGTTAATTGAGGTTCAATGGACAAATGGGCTGTTCACCTTGCAAGGGAAGTGAATGAGGTAACACCATGCTGATTTACATCATCCAGTCATGTGCAAGCAAAAATAATTAATTTTTTTCCCTTGCACATGAATAGATATTTGTTGCAAAGTGAACATTATCTAAACTGCAGTAAAGGAAAATTCCCTTGGGAACGGAACAGCCTTTTTGCCTTTAGTAAATCAACCCCATTAAGTCCATTGCTCATAACCCATGTAAAGAATCATGTTGCTGATTGTACGGTAGGGATGTACCACTTTTGCAATTTTTTTTTTTTTGGGGGGGGGGGGGGTATTGTGATCTTGTAGTGAGCTTTAGCCAGCTTTGGTTTTTGTCTGTTTGTGTTCTATAATGAAGGAGAAAGCATCCAAGAAGCTCTTGGACTTTAACCACTTCTTGCCCAGCCATCAAGTGTCTATAAGCTTGGCAGGAAGTGGGTCATATGATGTCCTCCTGGATCGGGCCTTGTGAGCACAGGGCCGCGCTTAGGCGCAATCTGTTACTGGTGGACACAGCTGATGACTGATCTCTGTACAGGCCCACTGCTGGTACCATGTGACTGCTATAACAAAATCACAGCGGGTCACATGAAAGTTGTAAACTATGGCTGGCTTCCTTTCAAGCCATCCATTGTGTACAATTGTGTTGCTAGCTGTGATTGGTCACAGTGATTACATGGTACAGACTGGGCCAATTACAGCCCATCTGTACTATGTAATCAGCTGTGCTCATTCAAAGCCAATCACAACAAAACAAACTGAATGAATCGATTTCATTCAGTAAAATGCTTGCTTATAACAATGATATTCATTGCTATAAGCAAACATAAAGTATATAAAAAAAATCACTTTCCCAGAGTAGTACAATGTACTACAATGTGTACAAAGTACAATTCGTACTGTCGCCAGTCTGTGTCCTTGATCACTGCCACACCAGTTGTATGATGATGCTGTACTGCACTTGTAAAAGTATGTAAAAAATAAAATAATAATATTAATTTTCCAAAAAATTATGACAAAAAAAAAAAATACTTAAAAAAACTTGTCATGCCTCTTACTAAATACCTTGGATTGTCTACATTCCAAAAAGGTGTATTTGTACTATCCTGACATTTTTGGGCCTCAAGAAACGAGATAGGCTGTCAGTATGTCAGTATATCAGGATTGATCAATTTTCAGATATATACAATAGTTTGTGGACTCTATAACATCCTACAGACTAAATAATATACACTGACGTGGGTTGTTTTTACCAAAGAAATGTAGCAGAATACATTTTGGCTTAAATTCATGAAGAAAGGTTTTTTATTTGCAAAATTGTATAACAAAAATAAAGAAATATATATATATATACAGATTTTATTTATTTATTTTTGGTCTCGTTTCTCTTATTTAGCAAAAAATAAAAAAAATATGTGATTAAGTGATTAAGGTGATTAAGCACCACCAAAAGAAAGCTCTAGTTGTGTAAACAAAGTAATAAAAATGTAGTTTGGGTACAGTTTTGCATGACCACACAATTTTCATTCAAAGTGTGGCAATGCTGAAAGCCGGAAATGTGAAGGGGTAAAATTTCCCTGTATTCAAGTGGTTAATTTTAGTTCATATAAAGTGGTGAGAGGAAAAGACATTCAGAGACCTCACTGGCTAAGGTTAGGCTGCTTTCAATAGGCAGGGCTACCATCCAGTGAAAATGAATAGATTGTCTCCTTGGTATCGTACTGGACCAAGGTGTTTGTAGAGTGAAGTTAAAGTGTTATGAAACCCAGTATTAAAAACTACCATCATATAGTCACACCTAATTATATGCTTCTTTATTTATCTCTGTTGCCTCCACATTGCTTTAGCACAGGATGGATGATTCTATATTGCTGCAACTATTTAAATTTCTGTCTCAATGGAGAGGTGCATACACACTCTCTCCTCCAGTACTAGTGCTTATCTAGCTATTCTTTGTGCCAACAGGTACCTACAGCAAAGAGAGACTGGATCTAAATTATACCTTTGATCTGCCCACCTCCCTACCTGCCAGCTGTGATTGCCAGTTTTCAACATGGTCAATGAGGATTATTTAAAAAGAGTACCATTATTTTAATAAAAAAAAGAAAGAAATCTGCTGGTCCTCCACGGTGGTAATATGAGGATAGAGAGACTGAAAGAAGCTCTTTCCCAATAATTCCACATGCCAATTAGTTCCGGTGTTGGGCATTTTTGAGGCACCGGGGTTGATTTACTAAAGGCAAGTAGACTGTTCACTTTACAAGGGAAGTTGTAATTTGCACAAGAATTATCCCCAGAGTTTAGTGGATGAGGTAAAGCTCTGCTGACTTCCATCATCCAAACACGTGCAAGCAAAACTGATGTTTTTTTACATTTTCTTTGCCCATGATTGGGTATTTTTTTGCAAAGTAAAATTGCACCACATTCACTAAGCCTTATGGTCCATACACACTATTCAGGAATTGGACGATGGATCATCTGTTTTTTTTTTTTTTTTGCATGCTAGTCACATATCAAACATGAAGAGTTTACTAAAGTTCCAAAAATTCTAGTACGACAGAATAAAAAGTGATGTAGTGTGTTGTAGTGTATTTGTATTGTATTTTCAGACGACAACTGTACTAATTGAAAGAAAATTGTACGATCTAGTATCATACGAGAAACATTTTCCTGCTTGTCCGATTAGATAATATCGGATAAACTGTCATGATCGGCTCTCAAAAGCTCTGTACTAACGATCCGATTATTGTACGATCGCTTCGAAAGCAGTCATTTTGTCTGATTTTCGGATCGTGTGTACGTGTTCCTTTGTGAAGTGAAAATTCCCTTGCAAAGTCAACAGCCTTTTTCGCTTTGGAAAATTAATTCCACTCTGTGCATGCTCCCTAACCAGTTCCTTGAAAAAGAAGCCCAAGGGAGAAGTGCTGGGGATGGTCAGACAAAAAGATTAGAAAGTAGAAATGGAAAATTGCTGCAATTATTTGAAATAGGAATACATATAGAGATATAATTATAAATTCAGTACTTTTTTATTGTAGGTGATAATATTTTTGGGTGCTTATTACCAAGTTTCAAGGCTACTTTAGTGAAACCATAATAAACGCACATTTACTTTGAAATCCTGAAAGGTGATTGGACATATCCAAAGTACAGATTGATTAATGTCAGATAAAGTATGAAATGTTGGCAAAGTAAGGCCTCTGGCAAGTAAGAGAATGAGCATATGTATCATACAGTGTGCTGGATCGAATAAAAGTAGGTCAGCCTTATCGGGGGCGCGTTCGGAACACTTTGCACACAGCAGGTGATTGTGCAGGTTTAAATACCAGCTAGAGCCATACCAGAAGAAAGTAATAGAAATAGTCTTGAAAGTGGCCAGAGTTATGATCTCCTGCATAAGCTAAATACAGCACTCATTCATTATGTATTCTACATTAATATACAGTACGTACAAAAAATAAAAAATAAATGAATTCAATATACAACCACTGAACGTGAGTAAATTTGAATGAAATTTGTGTCTTAAAGAAAAAAAAAAAACAGATAAGCAAACAAGGAAGGTGAAAAGTACTATATGGCTTCATGAACACAAGCTCACACAACATTAAGTTTTGCCTTTATTTAACACCCAAGATGCCCAGGTGCTGCATATGGCCATCCATAAATATGCATGGCTGTGCACAGTTGTACATGGGTATACGCTGGTACTGGTATACACCTCTATAGCATGCAGATGCATTTCCAGAACACAGACTTTCTGCATTCAGGGGTATACATCCATATGCTATACACAGCCATTATATGTCTATTGCCAGCTGTACCTGGGCTTTCTGGACATGGAGTAAAGCCAGTCTTTTATGTTGAATGTTGAATACCCCTGATAAGCCTGTGTGCATGAGGCCTATAAGGACAAAAGCATATGGATATCCCTTTAAATTATTGAGTTCAGGTGTATCCAGTACTGTTAATGCTACAGCATAAAAACACATTTTAGATAAAGGTGCCCTTCCAACCTTGTAACAAAAATTTTGGGAAGGTCTTATTTCCCCAACATGATGGTGCCCCTGTGCACAACAAAGCCATATCCATAAAGGTATGGTTTGAGGAGTTTGGTGTGAAGGAACTAAAGTGGCCCTCATAGAACCTTGAACTCAACCCTACTAAGCACCTATGGGATAAATTGGAGCTCTGATTGTGAACCAGTTCTTCTCACCCAACATCAGTACCTGACTTCACAAATGCGCAAATTTCCACAGTTACACTCCAAAATCAGGAAAGCCTTCCAAGAGTGGAGGCCATTACAGCTAGAAACATGTATGGAGCCCAACTCCATACTTGCACACTATTGCCCATGGTTTTGGAATAGAATATCCAGCAACCTCATGTACAGTGCCTTGAAAAAAATATTCATACCCCTTGAAATTTCCCACATTTTGTCATGTTACAACCAAAAACGTAAATGTATTTTACTGTGATTTTATTTGATAGACCAACACAAAGTGGCATATGATTGTGAAGTGGAAGGAAAATGATAAATGGTTTTCAAAAT
This sequence comes from Lithobates sylvaticus, assembly GCA_028564925.1. Lineage (NCBI taxonomy): Eukaryota > Metazoa > Chordata > Amphibia > Anura > Ranidae > Lithobates > Lithobates sylvaticus. The sequence continues at coordinate 705,402,120 of CM053026.1, read as the reverse complement.
GTTTTACAAATAAATATCTGAAAAGTGTGGCGTGCATTTGTATTCAGCCCCCTTTACTGTGATACCCCTAACTAAAATCTAGTGGAACCAATTGCCTTCAGAAGTCACCTAATTAATAAACAGAGTGCACCTGTGTGTAATTTAATCTCAGTATACTAGAGAACCTTAGTGAACAAACAGCATCATGAAGGCCAAGGAACACACACCAGACAGGTCAGGGATAAAGTTGTGGAGAAGTTTGAAGCAGGGTTAGGTTATAAAAAAATATCCCAAGCTTTGAATATCTCACGGAGCATTGTTCAATCCATCATCTGAAAATGGAAAGAGTATGGCACAACTGCAAACCTACCAAGACATGGCCATCCACCTAAACTGACAGGCCATGCAAGGAGAGCATTAATCGGAGAAGCAGCCAAGAGGCCCATGGTAACTCTGGAGGGGCTGCAGAGATCCACAGCTCAGGTGGAAGAGTGGCAAGAAGAAAGCCATTGTTGAAAGAAAGCCATTTGGGGGACACAGCAAACATGTGGAAGAAGGTGCTCTGATCAGATGCGACCAAATTGAACTTTTTGGTCTAAAAGCAAAATGCTATGTGTGGTGGAAAACTAACACTGCAAATCACCCTGAACACACCATCCCCACCGTGAAACATGGTGGTGGCAGCATCATGTTGTGGGGATGGTTTTCTTCGGCATGGACAGGGAATCTGGTCAGAGTTGATGGAAAAGATGGATGGAGCCAAATACAGGGCAATCTTAGAAGAAAACCTGTTATGCCTCGTACACACGATCGGACTTTCCGCCAACAAAACTGTAGAATTTTGTTCGAAGGGTGTTGGCTCAAATTTGTCTTGCATACACACTGTCACACAAATGTTGGCCAACAATTACGAATGTAGTGACGTACTAGATGTACTCCGTGGTTTTTCATCTCTTTAGCGCCATACTTTGTGCTCCTTCTGCTAATTTTGTGTTAGTAGAAGTTTGGTGAAAGTTGATTCGTGCTTTTCAGTTAGTTTCTGAATGGCTGTTCGTCAACCAGACATGTTGTGGAATTGGAGGAGATAACATTTTATTTATTATTGGCCTTGGAGTTATTGCTTTGACGTAATTTTTTTTGGCTGAATAATGTTTGATTTGGTATATTTTCTATATTTTGGATGCATAGAATGCACTTTTTGGTTAAGTTCTATTGGCAGATAGCATGTTTAATTTTATTTGTTTTATTTTTTTTAATGCACAATAAAAAAATTGTGGAGAATAATACTTGGCTATGTGTTTTACTTCAAATGACAGTTTGGAAGTAGGCAGTTAAATTTAAAAAATACAATGTAAAATTGACAAGGGACACCAACATAGTTGTATCTTTGTTCTTAAAAACTATGGGATAATGGTGTTGTGGTAACTTGCACAAATAAATAAAGGTGGTTCAACTCTCAGCAGGTTAACGATCCTAAACATACTGCCAGAGCTACAATGGCATGGTTTAGATCAAGGCATATTCATGTGTTAGAATGACCCAGTTAAAGTCCAGACCTAAACCCAATTGAGAATCTGTGGCAAGACTTGAAAATTTGTGTTCACAGACGCTCTCCATCCAATCTGACAGAGCTTGAGTTATTTTGGAAAGAAGAATGGGCAAAAATGTCACTCTCTAGATGTGCAAAGCTGGTAGAGACATCCCCAAGCTGTAATTGCAGCGAAAGGTGGTTCTACAAAGTATTGACTCAGGGGGGCTGAATAAAAACGCATGTCACGCTTTTCAGATATTTATTTGTAAACAATCTGGAAAGCCATTTATCATTTTCCTTCCACTTCACAATTATCTGCCACTTTGTGTTGGTCTATCATATAAAATCCCAATAAAATACATTTAGGTTTTTGGTTGTAACATGACAAAATGTGGAAGATGTCAAGGGGTATGAATACTTTTTCACGGCACTATAGGTGTGATGGTGAGAGGTTCACAAACTTTGTGTACTTTGAAGAAGTTATATTGACTGTTATTATCTGTAAAACCTTCTTTTATGTAGAGAGTTCTTGGTTTTGTCAATGTCTCACAATAGATAATCCTCATCTGTCGATGGTCGCATGTCTATGAGGGGCAGTCAGATTCCCACCTGCTGACCTTTTTTTAGGGAAATATCTTATAGGGGAGAAAACATGCTCTGATCATTATTGCTCCCTGACAACATAAGTGCACCAGTAATGCCTTTCCTTACCGTTTCTGCATAAAGAATTTTGGAGTATCTCATACCCCATTACCCTTAAAAGTTATCAGTTATATAGCATTGAACTTCAAAAAAAGATACCCCTGGACTTTTTATTGAACCTCTATAGAAGATTTACTGCTGTGTGCCTGGCTGCCTGCACTGATTAAAGAAATACCTGTGGGCAGTTACGGCATCTCCCTCGTATCGCTACTGATGCAAACAGGTTTAAAAGCATTGGCATTAACTAACTCAAAAATAAAGGTCCTTGTGTGCATATGAGGCATACAGCATCAATAGTGGGTGGGCATATGCGTTCCTGGCAAAGGAGTACCCCTGGAGGTGGCTGACTGCGTAGTACCTGGCACCTGATTGTCAATATTAGCCAGTTATCATTGGGACTCTTCTTTAAGGTGATGAACGTGAAGCCATCCCTTCATGTGCATCGGCTTACAGATGGATGGCTGATGGGCTGCTAAGTGAGGGGCAGTCTCTATTGGCATTCACTATGTGCGGCAAGGGATTAAGCTAGGTAGCTCTGCTCACCATTCCTGGCTCACAACAGGTCTGGTCCTTATCACTTGGCAGTCTACTGCCCTAAAAAGTACCACTCCCCACAATCAGGTCCTTTCACTCAGGTCCTCCCAATCAGGCCCTCACTGATGTAGGCACACACGTCCATGGGTCTCCCCAGCTCTAGTCCCAAGACACAGTGTCTCTCTGTGGTTCAATCTCTCGCTCTCATTCTCCCAAGCTCTGTTCTATGGCTCTAAGGACACAGCAAGGATACCCAGCTCAGGTCCTTCCGCATCAGGCTCTGTTCTCTGTATAGACATGCACAGCAACAGGTTTGCACACACTGGTTTCCCCAGACGGTCTGCCCGATATACACAGGATTGCCCAGGAAATGTCCTGTGCTCTCCTTCCATGTGTGCAGGGATTTGTGTCCCTTGTAGTCCACACCCCAT
>CM053026.1:705379419-705398480 GCA_028564925.1 Lithobates sylvaticus | reverse complement strand
AAATACTACATAGAAGTTATTTTACACCACAAAGGCTGCATCGCATCTACCCTACTACTACCCCCTCTTGCTGTTGGAGATGCCCCAGCAATCCTGCGGGCTTTATCCGTGTATTCTGGGAATGCCCGCAGATTAAATCCTACTGGCAAGAGGTGACCCAATTTATAACCACTTTGACAAAAATACCTGTCATATTAAGTCAGGGTATGTCTATTAGGGTTAGTTGACTCTTTGGCTTTTGCCAAGGCCACCTGAACCCTATTGGATATTCTGTTATATTATGCCAGAAAGGCTATTGTGCTCAAATGGAGGTCAGACAGGCCCCCTACCTTATCCTTTTGGAAACATCTAGTTAACTCAGTTGTTCCGACAATCTACTTCTCCTGGGGCTGCCCCAAAAAATTCAAGAAGGTTTGGAACTTATAGATCAATTTAGAATCCACTGTTGATGATCAATCTATAGCTAAAACCCTCCAATTGATGGTGATCATAAACTGACCCCTGGTTTATAGTTGATTTTCGCTGAACACTATAACTTGCTTTAGTAGATATCAGAGTGGCTGGGGAATTAATAACTCTATTGTCGATTGTCTTGGCACATCAGGAGGAGCACAAAGCTGCTAAGTCTTATTAGTCCTGTGGTTTGTTCCTTTACTACTGGACCTTGAGCAACAGTTGTTAGTAGCTATGTTAGGTTGTACACCGTTATATTATAAGTGTTTGTAAACCTGTTATCCGGGGGATGCCCCAAGGCTTTGTTTTGTCTTACGCTTTTGAAAACTCTTCAATAAAGAGAAGTAAAAAAAATAAATAAATTGTGTCATACAGTCATGTATGTTGGGTTATCCGTTTTTTTTTTTTTTTCAACAAGTCAGTGGGTGGTGGACATCGAGATTGACAAAGGATTTACGAGGGACATTTTTTTTTAGGGATTTCTATTTTTTAATAAAGAAATTGTCAAACTTTTGGGTGTCTTTATTTAAAGTTTTCCATTCTTTTTTCTTGTGAATGAGTAGGGGGGGGGGGGTTGGGTGGGGGGGTTTGTGCGTGAGGTACCTTTTTAAAATTCATGCCAAGCTCAGATGGGGGGGGGGGGTTGTTCATGCCAAGCTCAGATGGTCTAGTATGTACAGTATTTTGAGGGGGATATGCTACAGCAAAAATTACATTTACAAAGAAAAAAAAATGAAACTATTTAAATTGCCAGCATTTGGCATTCATTGCCAGCTCCTCTTTTATTTCAATACAGCACAAAAAACACTCCAAAGGCCCCCTAAAATACAGAGCAGACCAATGTTGTGTGCTGTTATTTAAAAAAAAAAAAAACACCAACAACGGCTGTCAAATTAATTTGTTGACAATCTTGAATCCTTTTTTTTCCTTTGTAAATGTAATACTGTTGCAGCACTTTCTGTAGATCACAAAGATGCTCTCCTTCACAGGCAGGATTAGGACACCCCCAGGCAGTTATTTAAAGGAATTGATCGTTTTTAATGTTTCAGTTTAAGCATTTAAAAAATCACTGATCCTAGCCGAATTGTTTTTTTTTTTCATTAGTACATGCTCCCCGGGGTAGTGCCTACCCCGCCATGCTATTTTTTGACACCCCCCTTTACCTATAAGCCCAGAAAATATGCATTTTTAATTTGACAGATTCTGCACACATTACTGTCAATAGGGTTTGGGTGCAGCATCCCAATGTATTTAACCAGTTCCTGACTGCACTTTAGCCAAAAGATGGCTACAGCGCGGTCAGCAAGTTCAAGGAGGGCGTCCATAGATGTCCTCCCAGATTGACGCCCCCTGGGGCACGCATCTGGTATGCTCTGTGATCATCGTGTCCTTCAGACAAAACTGATTACAGTTTGTAGTAAAGGGCCAATTACAGCGGCCCTTTACCATGTGTTCACTTGTAAACAAACTTGACGGTTTTCGTCATTCCTTTTCTCATGCGCTGTCACAGCATGAGGAGAGGAGAGCAGGTAACTGGTAATTCCGGCAGGGAACATTTACACTGATATCAGGGCACTGATCATCAGTGCCCTGCTTATCAGTGTAGCGTCACCAGTGCCTGTTAATGCTGCCTATCAGTGCCCATCAGTGCAGCCTAACAGTGCCCATCAGTCCTGCCTATCAGTGCCCACCAGTGCCGTCTATCAGTGCTCATCAGTACAGCCTATCAGTGCACAACGGTGCCACCCATCAGTGTCCATTGGTGCTACCTATCAGTGCTGCATATCAGTCCTCATCAGTGCCGCATATTAGTGACCATTAGTGATGCATATCAGTGCAGCCTCATCAGTTCCCATCAATGCCACCTTATCAGTGTCGCCTCATCAGTGCTTGTCAGTGCAGCCTCATCAGTGCTGCCTATTAGTGCTCATCAGTGCAGCCTCATAAGCACACATCAGTGAAGGAGAAAAATAATGTTATAACAAAAACGAAGAAAAACGCTTATTCGCTTGTTTAGCAAACAATAGAAAACCCAGTGATTATTAACCACTTGCCGACCGCTGCATGCCGATATACGTCAGCACATTGGCAGCAGTCAAAATTGTCACTCTTTTTTGGTTTATAGCGCAAAAAAAATAAAAACAGCTTGCTTTTTGGGCATAGCTTTTACAGTACAGATCCTTTTTAAAATTGTAATATAGCAGTGATGGCGAACCTTGGCACTCCAGATGTTTTGGAACTACATTTCCCATGATGCTCACCTACACTGCAGAGTAAATGAGCATTATGGGAAATGTAGTTCCAAAACATCTGGAGTGCCAAGGTTTGCCATCATTGTAATATAGCATATATTGAAAAACATATTTTTCTTTCCTACAATTTGGAAATAGTCAAATCCTTTAACCAACCTCAATTTCAAGCTGTTTCAATATTCATACTTACAGAATGGGACTCAAACACAAATGTGACACTTTAGAATAAATTACAAGATCTTATGTGCCAATGCTAATGCCAAGTGCTTTCAAGTTTGCTTTTGTGGTCAAACAGACATGGGAACAAGACCCTGGCACAGTGAAAAATGAAGAGTGAGAAGAAGACAATACATTGCAAAGGTATACTGTATATGCCACTGGTAATGCCCAGAGCTGTCAAGTTAGCTATTGTAGTCAACAAGACACTGGCATAACAAAGATTAAGAAGGAGGAATCTTGATTCATAAAATTGTCTACCCTGGATATGCTGAATCATTCAGGCTGGGTTCACACCTATGTGAATTGGATCCAAGTTTCCCTGCATCCAATTCGCATGACAGGAGATTGTGACCAGCTCTCTATGGAGTTCACATATCTCCGTTGCGGCTGCGGAGCAGCTTGCACAGAAACGCTGTGCTTCTTTGGCTCCATTTCAGGACCGAAACACGCTACACATAGAGCTTACATTACACCCTGGAGACTGGCCAAATGATGTTACTCGTTGTCTCTTTTACTATGTAATATGGAATTATTGGGTTGATTTGTGTCTTTTGGCAACAAATCAATCAGCATGACCTAATGATCTTCGCTGTCCCACAGGGCCCTAAAATCTGCCTGGTAGGCCCCACCCAGGAAGCATTTTCAAGCAAGGCTAACAATGTATTTTTACAGGAGGTCCTATTCTTGGCCAGCAAAATAAAAACTAAAAGTTGGGTGTCCATTGCGATACCCACAAAGACAGGTAGGATGTATGAGGTAAAGTCCTACCCTACAACATTTTTATTTCTGAACATTCTCTTTAAATTTGATAAAACTTGTTGTTTATGGCTTACTTTACCAAAAACATGTAATGCTTAATAAACTTGTTGTGTCCACAGGACAAACTATGGGGGGGATTTACTAAAACTAGAGTGTGCAAAATCTGGTGAATCTTTGGATAGAAACCAATCAACTTCCAGGTTTTATTGTCAAAAGACAGACTGTTAATGTTTGGAGACTAATGTAATACTTTAGTTAATTGTATTGCTATCATTGTTTTTTTATTCCAGAGAATAATCAGTTTTACCTATTTGTACTTTATTCTTATTTAATGTAATTTATTAATGTTTTTAACATATTGTCTAAAATTGTATAACTCTTTTTAGTCATATGGCTGTTTTTGGTTCCATGCTGGGCAATGTTGTCCTATTGTTTATATTGGACATAAGTGCATATGTTTATTCTTAAGTAACCCTTGGTCGAAGTTGGGTTTTGTAGTCTCATACCCCTTATGACCCCTTTTACATGTGAATACAAATAAGGCTCCGCTAGATGTCCCTGTAAGCTTAAGAAAGGAGCCTGTTGCTTGTTCCGGTGATGTCATCAGGTCCAGGTGCATTCTAGCCCTCTATTTGGATGGCAGGTGGTTTTCCCAATGGCTTCCTCCCCTCTGACAGCTGAATACCTAGATCTCCTGTGGTGTTTCTCTCCCTAAAGAAAAGCAATCAAGTCCCGGTTTTGTCTTGAAAACCTGGTGTCTTCTTTTATTATGTCAGTGGCCATTTTTGAGTTTTTAATACAAATTCTGCTGAAGTCTACACTTAGAGGTCCCTTTTCTTGTCTTTTGCCTACTTATAGGCTCTTATATGGACTTATAGGACTTGTTACACTTTTATTTCCTACTGAACTCATTACAATTTTTTTATTTTTTTTTAATTATTATCCTTGGTTGTTTATCATTTTATTCATTTATTTTGTCCTTTATTATTAATACCCCTGGTTTGCAGCTCCCACTGTGCCTAGTTATTGTCAAAGCTTAATTGAAAAAGCTGAAGTTAGAAGCTGACTGGCTACCATACACAGCTCAAAATATAAAGTGCAGTGCTAAAATTTAACTGAACAATTTATGATCACACAATGCGTATAGCATGTGATGAACCATACATTGTGAAAGTGGAACGAAACAATATACAATGTCAACTATGACAGTAGTGAAAAGAAAAAAAGGAGTTCATATGTGAATAACACAATGCATGTTTAGCATGTAATGAACTATAGAGTGCAAACGTGCAATAACAGCTGTGACCAATGTGCAATAATGAGTGACAATACAAATGTAAAAAAAAAAAAATAAAAAAAAAAAAAAATTCATATATGACTGATATTCAGTAAAGAAGATCCCATATAGGTGTAAAGCATTTATCAGATACTTGGCAGTGTGATACCCATCATCATAGTAGGATTTAAGGCTTACCAGAAAGCCTACGACCACCCTTACTCAGGGGGGTCACAAAGCGCTTTGTTGGATCAACGATCCACTGAAGAGCTGTCCAAGCCTCTCCCACCAGAAGCGTCTGTGTGCACCGGGCGATGATCAAAAGACTGAAGTTCAGACAGCCTCAGCTGTTGATCTTGCAGACGCTTGAAGTCTTGCAGGTGCTCTCTGCCTCTGCAGCACTTTTATCAGTTACATTGTTCCCACTTCCCAGTTGGAACCCAGGACTGGAGTTGAGAAACATTGCTGTAGCCCACACAGAGAAGTGTGAACAATGTAACTGATAGTAGTGCTGCAGAGGCAAAGAGCACCTGCAAGGTTTCGAGCGTCTGCAAGATCAACAGCTGAGGCTGTCTGAACTTCAGGCTTTTGATTATCACCCGATGCACAGAGAGGCTTCTGGCGGGAGAGGCTTGGACACCTCTTCAGTGGATCTTTGATCCAACAAAGCGCTTTGTGACCCCCCTGAGTAAGGGTGGTTGCAAGCTTTCTGGTAAGCCTTTAATCCTACTATGGTGATGGGTATCACACTGCCAAGTATCTGATCAACGCTTTATACCTATATGGGATCTCCTTTACAGAATATCAGCTACTGAATATCAGTCAATTATGAACTTTTTTTTAATTTTACATTTGTATTGTCGCTCATTATTGCACATTAGTCACAGCTGTTATTGCATGTTTGCACTCTATAGTTTATTACATGCTAAACATGCATTGTGTTATTCACATATGAACTCCTTTTTTTCTTTTCACTACTTTTTTTCACATTTGTATTGATACTGCATATCAGTCATAGTTGGCATTGTATATTGTTTCATTGCACGTTCGCACTTTATGGTTTATCACATGCTATATGCATTGTGTCATCATGAATTGTTCAGTTTAATTTTAGCGCTGCACTTTATATTTTGAATTACATTTTTGTGCCCAATATCTGGGTTATAGTGTTCAGCTGCTGTTTTACTTTTATTCACTAAGTGTGGGTATAATTCTACATCTATTTACCATGCACAGCTGCACCAGATTCTGAGTGCTCTAGTTTTAGTAAATCTCCTTCTATATATCCTGCTTTCTTGTATAACCAACCCTTTAGCCTGAGTTCACACCAGTGCGGATTGGATGAATGCTGGAGGATGCTGGGACTGTGACATCATATGTGGGCGGGGTCACCATGGGACATGAGCATGTGACCCCGCCCCCTTGTCCCTATATAAGTCACAACACCGCGTGTCTGTGCCATTCTGGCCAGAGAGAGCGACGAGTCAACATCTGAAGAAGAAGAAGAAGGCGGCGGAGGCGCAGAAGACGGCGACAGCGGCAAGAACAGAAGAGACTCCGGAAGACCCCCGAAGGCGGAACGAGACCCCCAGACGACGGCGGCGACGACGAAGAAGAAAGCTGGGCTCTCCGCTCGTGAAAGAGCTAAGTAAAAGAGCAGAAGAGAGCGGAGGAGTCCGGCGAGAAGACCCCCCCAAGACGGAAGAAGACCCCCGGAGCAGCAATAAAATATTTTAAAAAAGTTTTTTTATTTACACTTTTAACCTTAGGTGAATGGGTAGGGGTACATCGTACCCCATCCTCTGAAGAAGAAGAAGAACAGGGTGTAGGCCCTTGTCCTCATCAAATGGGGACAAGGTGCTTTCCTGACCTGCCAGGCTCGGATAAGGGTCTGGTTGGATTTTGGGGGGACCCCCACGCGTTTTTTCGGCGTAGGGGGTTACCCTTAAAATCCATACCAGACCTAAGGGCCTGGTATGCTCCTGGAGGGGGAATCCATGCCGTTTTTTTTTTTTTTAATTTGCCGTGGACTTCCCCCTCAGAAGTAGTACAATGAGTTGCGAATTTTTGTTCACAACGCAAGCCAGGTGCGAATCAGATGCCCATAGAAGATAATGGGCCTGAATTCGCACCTGATCCGCACCGCATTGGCCAAAGGACGCAAACGGCTTTTCTGCAATGCGCAGTGCGCACATGCATCGGAGATATGTGAATCAGGTGTGAACCCGGACTTATTCTATAAGAGGCTTAAATATTAAAACTCTACTTACAAGATATTGTCTTATTGTCCAATGCCCACAGCAACCATTAAGAATCCCTATTCTGATCAACTCTAAAAATGAGTGTAGCGGCCATAACCCAGAGGGGCAGCCTTGACTTTCTGGGCTTACCAATTACCTCCTCTTGGCTTGTCGGTTGTTGTCTAGGGGTTCCCAGGGTTAGTACCCAGTGACTTCAGATGCTGACACATAAAAGTCCTTTTCAAGGTTTTTATTTTGCAGGGTTAACATCCAAACAATAACACAGTCTCTGGTAGGAATAGAGGGTACGGGTGATAAAACTCAGGCACTTTGAACCGCTGACATACACTGAATGTCTCTAATTAACCCAGAGAGTAGCCACTCGCAGCTGGGTGCTTCACTGCCGGATAAACCTCTAGCCAGAAATCTAGCAGCCAACATGTGATCCGGAAACTTTGCAAAGTCTCTGCCACAGACTAAATTGTAACTGAAGATAAGTAGGAACCTTTCCCACAGTACCTGGATCTCTCAGCCTTCTTGGCGATACTGTGTGAAGTGTGGATTCTTTAGTGTCCATACAACTCAGCTCCCAGGCTCTTACTGAGCAGCCAGCTTGTTGGACCTCCTCCGAAGAGACCTCCCCTGGTCACTTGTACGAGTTGCCGTGTCCCTCCAATACCGAGAGCACACCGGGACGCCTTTGAATCCTCCTTCAGTTACTAGGCCTCGAACTAACCAGTTCTGAGGCTTCGGAATGGACGGATCCCCGCCCCAGACCATGAGGGCCTCTGGGGCTGGTCAGGGTGACCATGCTTGTGGGACGACAAACACTCCTGGGCCAGGGACCCCTTGCGAGGCTGCCCCGGACCGGAACCAGGAATCAAAGCAGCAGCCAAAACCCCGAACACAGGACTTCAGCAACTTAAATACCCCTTCCCAGACTACGCAGCGGGGCCAGACGCGCCCACTGATTGGCTCCGGGAAAGATTGGTACCTAACACGTCCAACCAGGCCTGGTTCTCGGCCTGTCATGGGCGCCTCACTGCACCTATGACCAAACGGAACCTTAGTACAGCCCAGCCAGACTGATGCCAAAGTAAATCCTGTACAATTAACCCTCAGAACTCCATTACAGTTCTAAGAAAAACTAAATTTGCACTGATAGCGCACACTTAGTAAAGTGTGACCGCTACATGAGTTTAAAGCCGACTGGTGGTTATAGGTAAGTTATGTTGTTAGTAACTCTGTGCAGTTTGGCAGAGATCTGTGGAGTTCCCAATATTTAGAGGATGCCAATGGGTGATTCAGACAGAAATATTATTTTTGAATGGACCTTATTGTTAGCATATGGCTAAAGTTTCTGCCTCTTGGTCAGACTTTGAAGTTGTCTTTCAGTTATTTAGAAATATACTGCTGCGTATAACAGGTTCTCTTAATTCTCTGAAAACCGCATTTTCTCTGCAGCCATCATTTTCTGCAATTCCAAGTCTCTTTATAATACGTATACCCATCAGACAGCCAGCCAATATAAGAAGGAAAAAATAAATGTCTCACAGAGATAAGAAGATTGAATGCTGCAAATGTGTAATTTATTTATAATGCACTTTCAGCAGAGTTTTAACCTTCCTTATTAGGAGAAACCTAATTGGGTATGCCCTCTTTAATTATACCTTATTAGTAAATTGGTGCATCTGATTGACGACAAGTGTGTATTATTGCAAAACTACAGGAAATCAAGCTGCAGGACACATTATTATGGTTCTGAAGAAGCTGGCATAATCACAGTGAAGATTTTTTGTATAACTGCTGATTGCTGTGGGAATGTACTGACGGCTCTTCTGCGTTATGGCTCTTGTATGTGGGGGCATAAGTACATTTTTTCCTTCATGAACCCTGCAGTATAAAAGAAGAGTCAGATAGTGACTTTATAATGAGAACAAGAATAGAAACTCACATTACTGACTGTGAAAAAAGTTTTCTTTCTAAAAAACATGCACAGTTTTTCTATCATTTTAAGCACAAAGCAAGGTAAGCATTTTGTCTAGCCCTGCACCATTGGAGGCATGGCACAAGGTCCTCAGCGTGACTAATAGCTGTCAGCCTCTTCCTGCTGCTGCAGATAGTAAGGCCATCCAGACATCATAAAGGGTCAAACGGAACATTAGATGGTGAATTGACAAGCAGGCATTGGCCAACTACTCGTCTAGTTCCTCTTGGCTGGTAGGTCCATACGCTTGCAGGGCTGACTTGAGTAATCCTGCATGCTTATGTAATAGAGAAGGGAAAAAAACATTGAAAGACACCTACAGCTTATCAGGGTAACAACAATAATCATCATTCCAACGGGAATGATGTGACTGACACTTCAGATTGTCATCTCCTTCCTGTGGGTACCCATTCATTCATTCAATATATATAAGTGGTGGATTTTAGCCATTATCAATTGCCTCATGTCTGTAGTTGTCCCCTAAGCTGCCCAGATGCCTGCTTTTGGGTGCAACATCTGAATGAATCAGTATGTTAGAGAACCTACATGTTTGTTATTGTTCCACCACTGCAAGTCCCCAGTGGAGTAAAGATTAACTGAACGGTGTGACTAATAAATTGGAGGAGCTAAAACTTCTACTTGAGGAGGATTTTGACTTTGTGGTAGTATCATAAAACTGGATATGATTGGGCTGCCAATATACGAAGGTGTACTCTGTTCTGAAGGGACAGGGTAGGTATGAAAAGGGGAGGGGAATTCCTGTACGTCAAGAACTTTTGACCTGTGTCCTTATGGCTGGAGCTTCAAATGAATGATAAAAATGGTAAATAACTTGCGGGTATATTCTACGGCCCTCTTAACATAAAGGATCTACTCATTTCAAATAACACAGAGCTGTTTGCAGATGTGGAAACTATGAGCAACTTCTGTAATAATGGTCAAAGTGTATTTCGGTTTGCCACAATTTACAGGAAAGAGAGACATGTTGGTATGACAAGAACAATAAGTTACAAAAAAGCTAATTTTAATACATTTTGGTGACATAAAGTAAGGAGTTTACTTTATGACACCAAACGGGACCAAAATGTATCAACGAACACGTCAAGGGCATATCAAACAATGACATTCCCTAGTGCATTCCAGTAGATAACGAATATAAATTAGCAAAATTTAAACATAGGTGGCTAAATTCTAGGATAAAAAGAAAATTTAAATGGTAAAAAAAATTACCTTTAAAAAATTTAAGATTGAAAGGTCACCATCAGCATTTCAGAACTACAATGTACAAGAAAATGCAGTAAACAATGTAATTAATCAAGCACAATCAAGGGATCTAAAATAGATCACAAAGGGAGGGTGGTGCCCTTTACTACTTTGAAACAGACACACTCCTTGTCGGACTGTATGGTATTTTGATATTGGCAATTAAAACATGCACTTGTTGCTCAGTTTACTGAGCCTGTTGTGTGACTCAATTGAATGCCTGCTTGCCTTGGGGGTACTGGGGAAGCCCCTGTCTTCCCTATACCTTCATCTTTCCTTAACTTATGACACTAAATCTACTCACACCTTCAACCATTGGTGAATGGATAATCCTGAGCTTACGGAAGAGGACTGGGAGAATAGTATTTCTACCTATGTAACTTCCATGATTTTTGCTAGAGACAGGTTTATACAGCTGAATTTCCTGCTCAGAGCTTATTATATCCCCAACCAGGGGCAGACTGACAACTCATGGGGCCCCCCGGCAATCGGAGATTATGGGGCCCCCAGGCAATCAGAGATTATGGGGCCACACAGTATACAAACACACACACACACACACACACATAGTATACAATCACACAGTATACACATACATGTACACACAGTATACACAGACATGTTTCTATTGGCTGAGAAGGTACTGGAGATGTGGGGCAGCTATAATCTCTGGATTTTTAGACCAAAAGGATGTCGGTAAGGGACATTTCAGAAACAGATGTAAAAAAAAAACAACAGATTTTTACTGTCCCTGGTTTTACTGAGGCTGGCAACCCCGATGGGGCCCCCTAGTGGCCCGGGGCCCTCGGGAAGTGCCCGAGTGGCTTAATGGTCAGTCCGCCCCTGCCCCCAATGCCTGGCCAATATGTATCCCCAAGCTGACCCCTGTGTACAAGGTGTGCTGTTGCCCTGCTCTGCCCTGTTCTTTGCCCCTTTTGGGAGTCAGTGGTGAATGCTCCTAATCATATGTGTGTTATATTCTTAATATTCAAAATTTAATTTGGTTTAAAATAACATTTCTGCAGAAGTTTCCCCTTAATTAGTGTGAATGGGTTTTTGCTTTTAATAGGTTTCAGATGTGATACTCAGCTGGGTTTGAGTTTAAAAGCTGTTTTAGATGTTTGATGGACATTGTAATATTATATATGTTTATTAAGAAGTCCTATGTAACTGATATTTTGTTTGAAGAACAGTCTAACTACCCTCCCCCAAGTTCTGTAGATAAAGTTTCAGCTTGCTTCTAAGCCATTTCCTGTTTTATGAAAAAAACTGTGTTTAAAGTAAGGAGAGATGGTGTGTCTGATGTATTCCAGATGTTATGTGATGTGTTTAAAGGATATTGGCTGTATGCAGACCCTTATTTCTCAAAAACCTCCTTTTCCGGGATAAATTGAAAGGAGTGGTTATTCTTGTGGCGCGAAAGTTAGGAGAATATAAATACAGACGGATGCTGGAGAGATCCCTCTCTTTGACTTCCTGCCTTCTTCAAGATACACTTCGACACATCACTCATTGAGCATACACACAGGACACACACACATTCCTTCTGCACACAAAGGGTTAATCGGCCATTTTAAGAAGCTAAGATCTTTGAATGGACAATACTAAGAATTCTTCAATCATATACTAAGTATCACATTCTTTTTGTGTATCATTGTACTATTTTTGTAAGTATTTTTCTATTTTGGTGTGTACAATAAAACACACTTTTTGATTTATCGCTGACTCAGAAATATTTTAAGAAATTCGTCTCACAATAATCATTTGAAAGCTTACACAGAATAAGCGAATTAATATCACAGAATATTATTAATATTTCATTGGCGAGCCAGCAAGATTTTTTTTGTCAAAAGTTTTTTTCCATTTTCCTTACTTTGAACAGAGGGGAAAGGATGTACAGGAATTTACTTTCGCAAATATTGAAAAGAACCTAGAGAAAATTATGATATCGATGATTGTGAAAGACCGGAGAATTTCAGTCATACAGAAGTAATTTAAGCGAGTCGAGCAAGAAAAGACGGGGAACGTTTTTTATGTGGTGAGTAGATATTTACAATATTTACTATGGAATTTGTAACTGTTTTAGCTGATAAAAGTACATTGGAATTTAAAGGTTTATCGAAACACATTTCTGATGATGTTTTATGGAAAGCAATGTATAGTCAATGTCTTCAAGCAAACGCTGACATTGACAAGGATAAATATTCATTAGTTAAAACAAAGAAAAAGTTACGTAATGTAATGAAGTTAGTAACAAGTTTTAATGAAATGCAAAATGTAACAGAAATTGCTCATACACAAAAGGATTTATGTATTGAACAATTACTGACTGAAAAAGTTGAATTGGAACATAAAATGAATGCATTATTGCAATCGTTTAAAGAAAAAGAAAGTCGTATGGCTTTTTTGACTCAAGAAAGGATTAAACATGAGAACATTATAAGTCTACTTAGAAAACAATTATTGGACACTCAGGTTTTTGCACATGCTCAGTGTTCCACACATGTTACTAAGTCAGATGTAAGGGTTAATAATAATTTTGACTCAGGAATTGAATCAGATGAATCAATTGTTAGTATTTTTTCAGACAATGAAAGTGTGAAGTCAGTTGACTTCAGTCATACTAATATTAAACAGAAATGTAAATTTTCATCACCATATGCTCAAAGAAAGGTTTATGGAAAAAAAGCAACTCTTAAATGTTTTGTTTGCAAACGAGAGGGCCACATAGCCAGGTTCTGTTTAAAGGATAATAATAAGAATGATATGCAAAAGAGGTTGTGTTATCCGAAAACAATGCCAAGGACTTACGAAGTCTATTCTGTTAGAATGTGCAGTAATTTGAAGTATAGAGGTCAAAATAATCAAACCTATTTCCCTTTGAAGACTCAGATGCAAAGATTGCAAACAGAAAATAGTTCCATCAGACAGGGCAGGTATCAATATGTAACATATAACACTGTGAAAAACATTGTTAGAAGTCCTTAAATGAACTGCATGGATAGTAAGGATTTTTTTGGTTAATGTTATTTGCTATGGATAAGGTCATGAGTTGAGCTTCAGAGATTTGGTTTTGACGTTTGGATTACTATTGAGGACTTTGATATATTTTTAATATTTTCAAGGATAATCCTCTGGGTTATTATTTTTATTTTTACTCGTTATGATTGTTGAACATTGAAAGGTTTAGTTCACCTGAAAAGAAAGAACAGCTTTGTACTCAATTAGTAGCTGAATACATTTCCAGCTGTGTACTCAATTAGCAATTGAATACATTTTGTTTAAAGACAACAGAGTAATTCCCTCTCTTGGTAATTCCCTTGCAAAGTATTATTGTTAAAAAGAAAAAGTTCTAGCACATAAGAAAGATGATAGGGAGTTGTCTGTAGGTAATAGTTACAGACACATTGAATTAGCAAAGGAAGCAGCTTTATTTGGAGAATTAGTGATTCCAATCTTCAATGGGTTCTATTGATGTTGTGAAGAAATAGATACACAGATTTCGTCGTTTTCAGAAGAATAAAAAGGGAATAAATCACTTTTTTGTTTTTCATAGGGTGATATGGAAATTAAATTGGTTTATGAAAACTAAATTTCATATCATGACTTTTAGATTGGAATTTCGTGTCCTATTATACCACAGCACCTACAGATGGGATTCACTAATGATGATGCTTTAATAACAGTTAGGATGTTGATTAATTATGTTTTTTTAGTTTTGGGTATAAAAGGAAACTGTTTCATTCATTATTAATGGGTGTAAAGTTCTGCTGTTATAAAGTATTCTTCTTTTGAACTAATGATAGGAAGGGAAATGCTGTATGTGTTTCTCCATGAATTTTTGTTTTTGCATCAAAATAAGTCTATGAAGGAGTCAAAATGGCTGAAAAAAATTGTCCCTTCA
This sequence comes from Lithobates sylvaticus, assembly GCA_028564925.1. NCBI lineage: Eukaryota > Metazoa > Chordata > Amphibia > Anura > Ranidae > Lithobates > Lithobates sylvaticus. The sequence goes on along the minus strand of CM053026.1, from coordinate 705,384,127 downwards.
TATATTTCTAGCTGAGAAAGGAGGTTAATTCAAGATAAAAATGTCCTTATGTTAACTAAGAATATGTTTTTTATTTTTTACAATGTTTATTGATTGGGAGATTATTAAGAAATAATTTGTATATATACTGATATGTAGTATTTGTTTTAAAGGTAAAAAGAAAAGTAGATTGTATACAGCCTACCCTTAGGAATTTTAGAATAAGCAACGCCCATCTTTTTAGGAAAGTTGGAGGGAAATGTAATTGCTCATTCAAAATTGGCGGGCATTCTTGTGGTACAAGAAATCCCAGGAGAACTTGTAAGCTCGGATGAATAGAAAAAGGTGGGGGCTGTAGGAGTAGAGGCTTGTAACATGAGAGGAGTCAATTATTCTGCAGGACACGCATTCTAGGGAGACTCATTTTTAGCTCATACAAGACATACATATACAATGTGAATTGTTGTTACATACATACACATATCGGATTTAATTTTATTTTAAGAATAATCTATTTTTGATATTCTGTAAATGATATTATTTTTATAACATTTTGTTGTTTTATTATTAAACCAAAATTATCTTTTATACAAGATAAGCGGTCTATTTAGTTGACCAAGAACAGGAAAGGTTTATTTGGAACAAAAATAGATGTTGTTAGCACAAGTCTAAGACAGAAATAAAAATGAGATGCTCTCATAGGCGGAGCTAAAGTTTTAGGGAGTGGAAAATAATTAGAAAGGTCAATTTGATATTTTCTATGAGATGGTATAGTTCAAATACCTTCTCAGTTTAGTGAAAAATGTATATAAACAATATAAATGTGGAAATAACAAATTGTATATTCCGAGATAATGATGCTGCATTTATTTTTTAAGGAATGAATTATAAAAATCTGATCTGGAGGAATCATGGATTCCAAAAAGAAGAAGAGATGTCAGCGCAACAAAAGAAAAGTGTTAAAGAGAGAAGATTGATCATTATCACAGGATGCATCTTTTCCCTAGTGACAATGTTATATGTGGTAAAATATATCACAAACTGTTCCAGTTATGCAGAGGTTAACAGGATGGAAGAATTACACCACAAAGATCTTGCATTATTCAGAAGTAAAAGAGAAGTAGACATTGATATCAATACAGATGAACAAAAAAATAGCAATGCTGATATCATTGCAAAGGACAAAAATGAGAGGGTTATTGATATTAATGTATATGATAAAAATCATGATTTTAGATATGTTGATATTAATACAGCAGAAGATTTATATGGATTTGTATGTGTAGGACAGGGATATGATTGCTGTTTGCAATTGTATTTCATTCATAGTAATAATATTGAAATCAAAATTAATATAGAATCCAAAACAAATTTTGTCAAAATGCAGGGATTTTATAGACTAAACAATGAAACCGGAACTTTTGAATGTAATATATTGTTGAGGAGTTTCTGGTCTATATATTTAAAAGGTAATGATTCAACAATGTGGGCTGGAGATGTTACTAATACCATGTCAAGATCAGGGAAAATATTTTATCCCTCAGATCAATTTTATTATCTTTTTCAAAGTTTTGTAAAAATATTGAATCCAAAATATTTAAACATCATAGGAGATGAAAAGGGAGATATTGTAAGAACATGGGAGTTTAAAATAACAAGAAAATTAACTCAATTAAGTGTCAAAATTAATATTTCTATAGTCGACATGATTGTTCCAGAAGTTAATATTTTCCCACAATCTTTGAAAATTATGGAAGATAAAGATAATTTGCATTTGATATGTAATACAAAAATATCTTTACCTCAAAATTCATTGTTAACTTGGAAAAGGAATGGTGAATTTTTGGGTAGTGTTTCTCATAGTTACACTATTATAATCCATAAAGGAATTTTTGGTAGTGTAAATTGGATTAATAATACATTTGTTTATCAACAAATGAGTGTATCTTTGAATGATACTGGTGTATATCAATGTTGCATATCAATAGAAAATTATCCTGTGAAGTGTGCTAAGGCAAATGTTATTGTAGTGTCTCCAAGGAAAACTCCATGTGTTAACAAGAACAGTGTCTCTGCGACTCCTTTTCAGATTAACCATTTCCAATCCAGAACTCTTTTGAGAGAAGGAAAGTTTGTCATTGTTTTGTGGAACTTTAATGTATCAGAATGGAAGATTTCTACAAGGTTTCCACAATGTCAAGGACATTTGGTTAATATGGAATTGGGTATAGAGAGATGGTTTGGAATTAATAATAGGAATAATAACAGATATAAGCGTGGTATAGTTGAAGGTGTTTTAGGAGGGATTGGCACAATCGGGAGTATAACAAATAGTATGGATATCAATACTTTAAAGTCTGATCTAGAGACCGCTGGTTTAGTGGGGAGTAATGGTATTAAAATACAAAAAACATTTAAATCAGATTTTAGAAAATATGGTCATTAAAACAGCTAATGTCATGGGTCCATCTATTTTAAATCTTCAAAATATTACTCTTGATTTGATGACAAGTGAACAACATTCTCTCATATAATGTATGGGTAAATCCCTGGCGCTACTACTGGACCGGATCATCCACCAGACCAGACAGGGAAGACAAGGGACACTACCTAAAACATACACTCAAGATCCCTGAGGCACAGTAGAGTTCTGGATATCGATAGTTGGGAGATACAGGATATCCCAGAAAGGCGATACTCAGCACTACCTGAGGTGAGAGACTAGAGAGACTGACCTAGGATAACCCCACTATAGATGATCGTTAAGAAAATCCTAATGATTATTTAGATTACAAGCTCGGCAACATCCGACTTAAATTTGGAGTTTAACTGGACTTTCAATATCACAAACTTTTTACATTCACACACACCTTCTGTGTACATTATGTGACACATACACACCCCTCTTTTGGATTGATTTTTTGTGTTTTAGCACACCCACGTGCACCACACATTAATTTATTTTTATCTACAATTCTTGATACTTTGTTTCATCATCGTTTATTTATATGCGATTCACTCTTCCTATGACATATGCGATTCACATTTACGTCACATCAACACAGGGCACTTTCTATTTTAGACACTTTGTCACTATTGCTGTGTTTCCACAATATTTGCACTTATTTGTGATCTCTGTGATTGAGTCGCATTAGAGAGCTTGTATTATTATTATTATTATTTTGATACTTACTACCTCCAGATCATGTGCTTCTATTGGTGACACTACTAGTATAGTATTTATTCACTAGTGCACCTTTTTAATCACTTTCCATTCATATTTTTAATTATTTGCGCGAACATTCTCATATAGCCAGAGCATGTTTAGAAATCCAGACGGAATATTCCACTAATTTTAAAATAATTGCGCAAGCATTTCAAAGTGGAATAACTCCTTTTGGCATTTTACAGAATTTACCCAGAGAATATGTATATGCTATAAATCATACAGATTTATGGGTAAATAAATGGATAGGATGCACGCAGGGTATATGTTATAGTTCTTCTATGATTCCAATAGCCGGAAAAGAACAAATTTTGGTTCCAATCACTGTTTTAGGATTACCTGTCAGCAGTACACAATTATTATATTATAAATTACAATATACAGATTTTGCATTTATCAATGAAAATTCTGAATTAGAACAATTAGATCTGTCATCATGTTTACAATTCCAGTCTAAAGTTATTTGTTTACCTAATCAAGATAAAAGCATATTTCATTCTTGTTATCATAATCATACATTATGTTCAGCAAGAATAGAAAAAGTTGAAACAATTTCTGAATTAATTACTCGTGTAGATAGAAAGAAGGTTTGTTTTCAGATCATGACAGATACAGAAAGGGTTAAAACTTTTTTCTCTTCTTGTACAAATACAGAAAACCTGAATCAAGGTCTGTATTGTATAGAAGGAGATATCGATGCAATAAGTATTAATGGGTTAAGAACTAATTTGACAAATATGTTTATGAAAAATATAAGTGCACTTCCCACTCAATATAATATATCTCAAATAGATGAATTTCCATGGGAAAAATGGGCAAATGTAATTCAAAAGGATAAAGGTTTATTGATAGCTTTGGCTAAGGAATTGCAGAATGCAGAAGTATTGTTTAAACATGAACAAGGTAATTTGCAAGAAATATCACATCAATGGTCAGAATTTTCAGGAAGTAATTGGTGGAAAAGATTCAGTAATAGTGTATCAATGTGGGGAAAAACTTCTATAACTTCAGCAGCAGGAAATATTTTATCACATCCTGTAGTTATTCTTTTTATTATTATTATGTTATTCCTTATATTCCAGTTATGTTTAATGTTTAGAATGAAAAAAATATATTTTAGAATTAGAAGTGAAATTAAGAAAGGAGATGATTTATTGCAAAATATGCTTAGAAGAAGAATGGGTTTTGGAATTTCAAACTCGGTTACTAATGAAATTACATCTGAGAATATTAGATCAAAAACTGCTTGTATGTGACATGGATGATGGTGGATGTATTAAAATATGAAGTATGATTATTATTCATATTTCAGAGGGGAATGTTATATTCTTAATATTCAAAATTTAATTTGGTTTAAAATAACATTTCTGCAGAAGTTTCCCCTTAATTTGTGTGAATGGGTTTTTGCTTTTAATAGGTTTCAGATGTGATATTCAGCTGGGTTTGAGTTTTAAAAGCTGTTTTAGATGTTTGATGGACATTGTAATATTATATATGTTTATT
>CM053026.1:705306145-705378919 GCA_028564925.1 Lithobates sylvaticus | reverse complement strand
CACTTTGCAGTGCATTGCTGTATGATGATTGGCCTAAGCATACACCTGACCTGCATGCTTTGGCCAATCACAGTGCCCTCTGCTAAGAGAGTGCCTTTGGCCAATCATGGCTCAGGGGGACTAAGTCCACGCCTCACACTATATAAGACTGCTTACACTGTGGCCGTATGTAGTGTACTGTGGCGCGGCTGCGAGAGGGACATAGGTCCAGATCGTGAAGGTACCTAGCAGTGCCCACCAGCGCCCACCAGTGCCACCTACCAGTGCCCACAGTACCACCCATCAGTGCCCACAGTGCCACCTCACAGTGCCACCTATCAGTGCCCTCAGTGCCACCTCACAGTGCCACATATTAGTCCCCACAGTGCCACCTATCAGTGCCCACAGTGCCACCTATCAGTGCCGCCTATAAATTAATCAGTACTTCATTACCAGTGCTGCCTATAAATACCACCTACCAGTGCCCATCAGTGCCACCTACTAGTGCCCATCAGTGCCACCTATCATTGCCCATCAGTGCCATCTGTCAGTGCCACCTATCAGTGCCACCCATCAGTGCCACTCATCAGTGCCACCCACCAGTGTCATCCATTAATGCCAACCCATCAGGGCCCATTAATGCCATCTTATCAGTGCCTATCAGTGCCATCTTATCTGTGCCTATCAGTGTCGCCTTATCTGTGCCCATCAGTGTCGCCTTATCTGTGCCCATCAGTGCAGCCCATAAGTGCCCATCAGGGCAGCCCATCAGTGCCCATCAGTGCAGCCTCACTAGCGAATATCAATGAAGGAGAAAAATTACCGTTTACAAAATTGTATAACAAACTATGAAACGTTTTTTTTTTGTTTGTTTAGCAAAAAAAAAAACCCAAATGGTGATTAAATACCACCAAAAGAAAGCTCTATTTGTGTGAAAAAAAATGATAAAAATTAAATTTGAGTACAGTGTTGTATGACCGCACAATTGTCATTCAAAGTGTTAAAATTAGCACTTTTGATTTTTCACGTTGCGAACCTGAACCGGGGGGTGTTCGGCTGATCCATTGCCGGCAATGGAAAAAAGTGAATAAAAATGGCGTGGGGGTCCCCCCCATCCATACCAGGCCCTTTGGGCATGCAGCCCGGCAGGTTAGGAAAGGGGGCAGGCTAGCGAGTGTCTCCCCTCCTGAACATACCAGGCCACATGCTGCTCCCCCATGTTGAGGGCATGGCCTGGTATAATTCAGGAGGGGGGTTCAGGAAGGGGTATGGCTTCAGGAGAGTTCAGGAGGGGGTATGGCTCACTCGTCCCCTACCATTCCTGACTTGCCTGGCTGCATGTTCAGATAAGGGTCTGGTGTAAAATGTTGGCATGGGGTTTCCCTTGAAATCCATACCAGACCCTAAGAGCCTGGTATGGATAGGGGGGGGACCCCCACGCCATTTTTATTCACTTTTTTCCATTGCCGGCAATGTTTTTTTTTTTGCATTCAGCTATCTGCAGGGAAGCCCGTTGATAGCTGATGACTCATCCGTTGTTAAGGATGCAGCGGCCGGCTTCCTGGCCCACTCCTTAACAACCAGCTATGCACTATGCAGTGCGCAGTGCATTTTGGGGTGTGCTCGGCAGGCGAACATTCTTCGCCAAAAGGGCTAACAGGCGATGTTAAGGTCTAACTTTTGCTCGGCTCGAATTGTTCACCCAACTGTAATCAAGGCCGCCTATCAGTGCCCATCAGTGCCCTTCAGTGACGCCTATCAATGCCCATCAGTGCCGCATATCAGTGCAGCTTCATTAGTGCCTCCTCATCAGTGCCGCCTCATCCTCTGTCCTGCTGACCCAGGCCTATGTCCCACTGACCCCATCCTCTGCACCATTGACCACATATGCGGCAGGTGGATGAATCATGTCTCAGGGTTTGATGAAGAAGCCGCAGCTGTTCACTGTGAACCGCTGCAGCTTCCTCATCAGACCCTTAGACAAGAATGGCATACCGCGGCTGGGACAAATTTAGATGGGTGGCGGGGTGCCTGATTTTAGTCTTGCCTATCCCCTAGAGCGATGGGCAGGAAGACAAGTGAGGGCAAGATGGCCCCCATCTACTTTATGCCCTTGGAGGACCGGAGCAACGTCAAAAGTCACTTCAGTCCTCCGACCTTAAAGGGCCTATTTTTGTATTTTTTTTTTGTGTAAAAGTAAAATGACATTTTGTTTTTGCTTTTATGTGTATATCTGAGGACTTTTTGACCCTAGATCTCACAATAAAGAGGCCCTGTTCTGCTTATTTATATTATAAGGGATGTTTACATTCCTTGTAATAGGAATAACAGTGATTATTTTTTTTTTTTAAAGGGACAGTGTAAAAATAAAAAATAAAAAGTTAACTAAATAAGAAAAAAAAGGAAAAACATTTAAAGTGCCCGTCCTTCCGAGTTCGCGCGCAGAAGCAAACACATACGCTAGTCGCACCCACATATGTAAACGCTGTTCAAACCACACATGGGAGGTATTGCCGCGAATACAAGATTGAGAGCAATAATTCTAGCACTAGACCGCCTCTGTAACTCTAAACAGGTAACCTGTAAATTTAAAGTGTCACCTATTGAGATTTTTAAGTACTGTCGTTTGTCACCATTCCACGAGCGTGCGTAATTTTAAAGCATAACATGTTAGGTATCAATTTACTCAGTGTAACATCATCTTTCACATTATACCAAAAAATTGGGCTGACTTTACTGTTTTCTTATTTTTTAAATCAAAAAAAGTGTTTTTTCCCCAAAAAATTGTGTTTGTAAGACCGCTGCGCAAATACGGTGTGAAATAAAGGATTGCAACAATCTCTATTTTATTCTATTGGGTCTTTGCTAAAAAAAAAAAAAATGTTTGAAGGTTCTAAGTAATTTCCTAAAAAAAAAAAATACAGATTTTAACTTGTAAACAACAAATGCAGGAATAGGCTTGGTCCTTAAGGGTAGCGATGGATTTTAGATCAAATTGGCAATGATAACATTGGTGTGCACATTCAAAGGAATTTCAGAGGCTTTTGCTAATGTCCACTTTTGCTTAGCCTTCAACCCATTCCTCTCTGGGTATTAAAAGGTTCCAATCTCCAATCATAGTGTATCTTGACATCTTGAGACAAGGTATTATTTCTTCATAGCACATATGGGCTCTTATTGTCTGACTGGTAAAACTTTTTTTCTGCATTTATAGTGACAGCAGCTCAACCCATGAGAAGGGACAAAAAAAAAAAAAAAAGACATTTTGTAATTTGTTCCATACTCAGAACTCTGAACAATTCTTTTGAGATCGTGAGTTTTTGCTGTTTTTCGTGATCTGAGAATTGCTGCACCCATATAAATTTCTTGGCGTTCAGGACATAATTACTTTTAGTGGCAAATAATATTTAAATTCTGATTAGAAATAGAGGAATTCAGTCATCTGAGAGCACTTTTCAGATCATGTTATATATAATTAATGACAGCGTTCCCTGTGGACCCCGGGGTTATTAGAGTGTAATGGAATGTAAATTAACACTTTAAAGCACATGAGATAGCGGGCCTGGATATCAATATCAGCCGGCAGCTCCCACAGCCTTTCAAAGTCTGAGCATAATGTGTGCCTATTAATAAAACTATTATACAAGGAAAAAGTCGGATTTAATAAGAGTAACTGGTTCCAGTCTATTGTAAGCATCACCAAGAAATTGTAGGATCGCATTTCTAATTAACCATGTTCTGATCATAACAAGGTTTTATATCACAATGGTAAATAAAGGACTTAAAAGAAGAAGCACCCTAAATGAAAAAATATTCATTAAATCAATGCATATATTTACAGAAGTGTTTGCTCCAGTAATAACATAAACATTTTACATTGAAAGAGGTTGAAAAATAAACAGCCCCTCGCTCCTTTATGCTTACCAGGGCTTCACCTGTTTCCGACTAGCCGCCGTCGTTATATGGCGGCAGGTTGGCGCGGCTGCGCAAACCGCAGTAGGTGTACGTCGGCTGCTTTAAGAGCTGTGGGAGGCATGCACCCTCTGCGCGATGCCAGAGCTGATGCGTGTTGCCGGTGGCCCGCGATGCCCGCCAGCTACCCGCGATCGCTCCACAGAGAGCCAGAACGAGGATCTGTCCATGTAAACAGACAGATCTCCGTTCTGATAGGGGAGGAAAGAAAGATCTACTGTTCCTAGTGATCAGGAACAGCGATCTCTCTCCTCCTCCAGTCAGTCCCATTTTGCTATAATAAATATCAGCCAAAAAAATATAAAAAAACATTTTTTTTCCTCGATACGTATTCTTCTACATATTTTTGGGTAAAAAAAAATCACAATTGGTGATTATTAATTGGTTTGCGCAAAAGTTATAGCGTTTACAAAATAGGGGATAGTTTTTATAGCATTTTTTATTAATATTTTTTTTTTCACTAGTAATGTGGGCGATCAGCGATTTTTATTGTAACTGCGACATTATGGCGGACACATCGGAAATTTTTGACATATTTTTGGGACCATTGTCATTTATACAGCAATCAGTGCTATTTAAATGCACTGATTCCTGTGTAAATGACATTGGCAGTGAAGGAGTTAACCACTAGGGGCGGGGAGGGGTTAAGTGTGACGTGTGTGTGTGTTTTTTTACTGTAGGTGGGAGTGGCTTGGCGTTCGACATCACTGATTGTCTTTCCCAATGACAGGGAACAGACGATCAGTGACAGCCTCACTAGTAAGCACGGGGAGAGGTTTGTTTACACATACCTCTCCCCGTTCTTCAGCTCTGTGGCCCGATCGCGGGACACCAGCGCCGATTGGGTCCGCGGGTCCCGCGGCCACGGTCACGGAGCTCAGGACCGTGACGGTTGTGCAGGATCAAGTTTGATGGAGAAAGGGAGCTCCAACACACACATAGCTCTCCTATCTGAGCTGTGCAATATCCAACATCAGATCCCCACCCACTGCCTTCTGGAGCTTAGAAAGCTATGTAAAATGTGTGCTTTAGTAGGCTGACTCTAGAAACAATATATGGGGGGCACATAAGATACCACAGTCAAAACTGGGGGGGGGGGGGACTAAATCATACCACTGAAAAAACCGAAATAAGTATATATAAATATGATTACAAAATAGGAGAGTATTGCGGAATGCAATGATACCTTTCTATTGTACTAACCTAACTCTTAAAATACAAGCTTTCGAGAGTTTTCTTTTCTTCCTCAGGTATTGCTTTAGACCTAAGGAACAGGGGAAAACTCTCAAAAGCTTTTCTTTGAAGTTTAAAGCAATTTCAGCAAACACTAGGACTAAATGCACTATTAACCCCCAGCATTGGTGTCAGTGGAGACGCTATTAAAGCGGTTGTATAGTGTTTTTTTTTTACTTTTTACCTACAGGTAAGCCTATAATAAGGCTTACCTGTAGGTAAAAAAAAATATTCCCCTTGCAATGAGCCGCTGACTGCAGCGGCGCATGCGCACAGGGGATTCTCGGCTGAAAGCCTGGCAGACGCCAGACCCTGACAGGAGGAAATCTCCCGCGTGCATGTGCGGGAGTGACAATATCGCAGCTCCTGTGCCAGAGCCGCGATACCCAGAAGACACGCCGAGGGAACATGTCAGCTCCCGCGGCGTCGATCAGGCGAGATGTCGGAGCCTCGTTCTAAGGTAAGTATTTCATAATGAGCTAGTATGCGGTGCATACTAGCTCATTATGCCTTTTCCCTTGCAGGTCTGAAAAAAAAAAGTCAGCGGGTATACAACCGCTTTAACACCCAGCACTGGTGTCATTGAACGCACTATTAACACCCAGCACTGGTGTCAGTGACGCGCTATTAACCCTCTGCATTGGTGTCAGCGGACGCACCATTAATACCCAGCAGTGGTGTCAGTGGTCGCACTTTAAACACCTAGAATTGGTGTCAGTGGATGCACTATTAACCCCCAGCATTACCCCTACAATCCACAAATACCCCCCACACAATCCACAAATACCCCCCCCCCCCACACTCCACAAATACCACCCCCCACCATCCACAAATACCCCATCTTCACAAATTTCAACCCCAGTCACCCCACTAAGGACTTTGCTCGGCCTCGGTGTGATGGCTTACTCACCTCTCCTCCTGATAGTCAGCTGATGGCCTGCCTGATCTTCTGCCTCCCAAGTCCTCTCCCCTGGCTGTCAGGTTCTTCAACAAAGGCCTAGGGCACCCCAAGAATGCCACAATCTCCTGCCCTGAGTGGAGGACGGATGGGTGGCAGCAGGACCCTGGATCCGGAGCCAGGTAAAGCCTACAGGATAGCTGCAGATAAACAGGTACAATTTATGAGGATTATTTCATCTCTGTGTATCACCTGAGGCTGGTCACTTCACTGGATATATGTAAGAATTTACAACCGCGTAAAGTTTCATGAATCCATATGTGTGAAATTCAGCTCTACCTTTCCCACTACCTATTATTATTTCAAGTATCAGCCTTTGAATGCTGAGGCAAGTGTAGAATTTTAACATTGGGTATTTCAACTTATTCAAAGACTACAAAAAAACAATGATTACCGTAATTATGTACAAGTAGAAATTTGGAGTTTATAGTCATATCCTAGTAGAATCTTTAGAGCCAGGATATTAGCAACCTCAATCTCAGCTCCCTTTATCTAACCGCTGGTATGAAAAAAGAAAAAAATTCTATCCAAATGCCCATTGTACTATTGGTGGAGGTAACACTTCCAGTGGCCAGGTCGTCTCTCATAGTCCCTCGAGGCAGGAGAGCTTGCGGGGGTTGTGAGGGGGCCAGTGCCCAAGAAGATAAGTAGTAAAAGATGTCTGGGTTCCCATGGCAGGATATTAGCCTTACCCGCAAAGGAAATTGTGACTTTGATCCATTACACTGCAGGATGGCTTACAAAGAGGTGTTTGGAATCAAGACTGAGAAGATAATTGATGCACAATGCACTGTTTAAATTACATTCTCTCCTAGTGTTGGGTTTTAAAAGAATAAAAACATAAAGTGAATACCCAAGCAACCCCAAGCTCTAGTTTTGTATTAGACAGCCTGCTTTGTGTTTTTTGTCTTATGCTTCTTTTCTTTTTCCCTTTTGCTCAGTCCCAGGGGTATACCCTCCTCTATGAACCTGAAGATCTGGATAGATTGAACTTCAGCATTTGCACCAGAAACATCAAATCCGTTTCTTATTATTTTTCAAATGGTTAAAATGATTTTATTAAAAGTACAGAAACTTAACTCTAATTATGGAATTATGCAAGTATTTAAAAGAGACACATTTGGATAGATTACTATCTACCTAATTCTCCCATAGATTCTATCTGGCCTCCAATATCGAAAAAACACAGGTTTAGCTATTTTGCAAACTCATTAAGTGGATCAAACCACAGAGGAAGGGAGGGAATATTTATCATGCTAAAGGGTAAATGGCAAAAGAGCCCATTAACTTAAGTTAACCTCCACGCACCTTAACTCAATTCATTTCATGCAGAAATTTTTCATTAAAATGTTTGGGAATGAACAGACCCTTGTAATTATAAAAGGTGATTTTAATGCCCTTTTCTACACACACTAAGATTGGCACTTGATACAGCCTTTCCAATTTGAACACAGTCAACTAGGAATATTCTCTGCATGACATCTGAAGGATCGCAAAATTCCTACGCATGCTCAGAAACAATTTGACGCATGCTCGGAAACAATTTGACGCATGCTCAGAAACAATTTGACGCATGCTCGGAAACAATTTGACGCATGCTCGGAAGCATTGAACTTAATTTTCTCAGCTCGTAGTAGTGTTGTACGTCACCGTATTCTTGGCGGTCGAAAGTTTTGTGTGACCTTGTGTATGCAAGCCAAGCTTGAGCGGAAATTCCTTCGGAAAAACCATCCAAGTTTTTTCTGACGGAAAATCCGCTCGTGTGTACGTGGCATTAGACAGGAAAATTCGGTTGGTTGCAGGCTGCTCAGTAAGTTGAGCTGGGAATTTTCTTTGTTTTTTTGTTGCTAGCGCATACATGCTTACATTGGTCCAAGCTGGATGTAAAAAATTGCCATACATAAACCTCAGCTTGAAAAATCTGAGCAATCCATACTGTTAAATGTGGGAAGAGCCTTTGATGAGCTTAGCTGATCTTTCAAGTTCGTTTTTTGGGTTTTTGCACATGTTTAAAGCGGTTCTGCACTGTCTGTAATTTTTATTTTTTTTAAGTACAATGCAAAGGATTAGGAGATGTAAATTAAGCACTCACGTGTTGCATTTTCCTAACGAACTGCTGCCGATTTTCGTCACATAAAAAAAGTTATAAAAAATCTTGCTGCTGGGTGCCCTCTTGCCTGTGGGCATGTGAAACCACACAGGCACTTCAGAAGGCCCAGCATGCACCGCCGTTATTGCGCCGATCTCGCGCATGCGCAGTAACGGCAAAGTGTAGCTCACGTTCGACGAAATCTTGCGAGATTTCGGCCACATCCGCCGAAATCTCGTGAGATTTCGGCAGGAGCCCCGTAAATCTCGCGAGATTTCAGTGGATGTCCGCACTGACTCCTGGGATCAATGAAACCAGATCCCAGGAGACAGTGCGGCATGACGAGGAACGACGCACCGACCCCGCCCACCGCCGAAGAGACAGAACAGCAATTACAAGGTAAGTGAAAAAAAAAAAAAACACTTCATTTAGTACTCTTTGCCTGATTTGGAAGGCAAAGAGATTTACTAAATGAAGTGTGTGCACAACCACTTTAAGAACACAGTTATAAGTATCATATTCATTTTTTACTCTTTGCCTCCCAATACTAAACAATACCTAATGTGTACTGTGGGACCATCTTTCACTGATTACACTGCCTGTAACACCCTCTGTGAATCAGTGATAAAACCTCTCAATGAAAGAAAGGTCCCAAGGGGGTTTGTTGTCATCATCAGATCATCTCTAGTGCAGCTGAGCCTGGAGACCCAAAGCTTTTAAGAGGACAGGGCAGTCTAAAGGCTCGTACACACTATAAGAAAATCAGTCAAACATTTTCGTCCAAAGAATTTTCATACGATTTTAATATCGTGTGCACACAATTTTTGACAGCCGATTCTGATTTTTCGTACGAAAATACAAACTCCAAAATTTTTCTTCTATGGGAACAGAACGAACAATTTACGTTTGACCCCTTCAGTCCCGGAGCATTTGGCTGGCCAAAGACCAGAGCACTTTTTGCGATTTCGGCACTGCGTCGTTTTAACTGACAATTGTGCGGTCGTGCGACGTGGCTCCAAAACAAAGTTGATGTCCTTTTTTCCCCACAAATAGAGCTTTCTTTTGGTGGTATTTGATCACCCCTGCGGTTTTTATTTTTTTTGCTATAAACAAAAAAATAGCGACAATTTTGAAAAAAAAACATTATTTTTTACTTTTTGCTATGATAAACATCACCCAAAAATATATAAAGAAAAAAAAAATTCCTCAGTTTAGGCCAATACGTATTCTTCTACATATTTTGTTAAAAAAAAATATTGCAATAAGCATTTATTGATTGGTTTGCGCAAAAGTTATAGCGTCTACAAAATAGGGGATAGTTTTATGACATTTTTATTAATGATTTTTTTTTTACTAGTAATGGTGGCGATCAGCGATTTTTATCATGACTGCAACATTATGGCAGACACATCGGACACTTTTGGCACTATTTTGGGACCATTCACATTTATACAGCGATCAGTGCGATTAAAAATGCTGACTGGCAGTGAAGGGGTTAACCAGGAGGGGGGGGGGGCACTGCAGGGGTTAAGTGTGTCCTAGGGAGGGATTGTAACTGTGGGGGGAGGGGCTTGACACATCACTGATCACCGCTCCCGATTACAGCGAGCTGTGATCAGTGTCACTAGGCAGAACCGGGAAATGCTTGTTTACAGGACCGCAGGACCCACGGTCGGACTCACGGAGCTTGCGGCAGGCACGCGCGTGCCTGCTATGCAACCCTTGCGAGATCACGTACAATAACGTGATTTCGCGCAGCGGAGCCAACCTGCCGCAGTAAAACTGCGGCGGCTGGCCCTAAAGCGGTTAACCATTTTCTACAATTTTTCGTACGCGAAAAATCAAAAAAGTAAGACCGCGCATGATCAGAAACAATAAGAACCAAAAAAAGGCTTTGTCGTACGAGAATTTTCATGTGAATGTTCATTCATCGGTTCCGATTTGCTGTGAAACAACAAGGAAAATTGGACAATCATTCGCCTCATTTTCCTATAGTGTGTACCCCACTTACTTACCCCACTTGTCCTTAGTGTTATCACGGTGATTAATAAAACGCAACTAGAACCTCTGGATTTGCAGCCGTTTCCTTTTCTTGAGGATTTCTGCGGAGGCAGGTCGGGACTGGCACTCCTAGTTAGGTTCCATTTGGGCTTATTCCATACATCTGGAGCAGTGGGTTCTTTTCCTTTTAAAGCGGAGGTCCGGACATTTTTTTTTTTTTTTTTTTTAAGTCAGCAACTACAAACACTGTAGCTGCTGACTTTTAATAAGGGCACTTACCTGTTCATTGAGCCAGTGATGTCAGCCCCCCGAGGCCGATCCATCCACCAAATTAGGTGCCGGCGCCGCCATCCTAACGAAGGGAAACAGGCAGTGGAGCTTTGTGGCTTCACTGCCCTGTTCCTACTGCGCATGCGCGAGTCACGCGACGCTTTGTGAATGGATGCCTGTCTACTGAGACAAACACATGTCCCAGAAGACATCGCGCCCCATCTCCCAGGAGACAACATGAGGAAGGACAAGAACTGTGGAGTAGGAAGTGGCAGATTAGGATGATCTGCCTAGCAACAGCCATTTCTGGTAAGTAAAAACTTTTTTTTTTCAAATGTTTTTTTAATGTATTTTAAGCAGTGTGTTTTATGTATGTTTTTTTTTTTTTTTTTTTAGGGTGGACCTCCGCTTTAAGTGTTTGTTGTAACCAAATATGTAGAGAAAAAAAAAAATATATATATATATATATATATATATATTTTTTTTTTAACTAAACTTTATCTGCAAGTAGGAACTTATCATTTTAAAATACACATTTTTTGTACTGTACTATGAATTCTGGCAAAGCCAAAAGGTGCCTAAAACTTGCCTAGAACTTTTTTGTAATACAGTTTTTTTCTTTTGTATGTACAATGTATATGGATTTTTTTTCAAAATTGGACTACATTTTGCTCGGCCTAGATATGGGTTACAATATATGCATTACAGTTTTCACATATACATACATTTCGATTCTTTTTAATATCTTTTCTGGGGTAGAAAATTGCCTTTTGAAAACCCTTTACTTGGCCCAGTTACAAAGCTCGCAATACTATTTGAAATGGGTACATTTGTATATGTGACATTTTAAGAACTGCTGTTGTTTAGGTTAGTTTAGGAAGTAGAAGTCGAAATTATTTGAAGGAAGAAAGACAACACTTCAGTAGATAGGGACTATCATGTTAACAAGTGGAGACAGGATGGCAGACAATTGCTCTCAGGTGGGAATAATTAACCAGGAACCAAATAAGTTCAATAATAAGCTAAAGAAAGTGGAATAGAATATTTTCCATGTACTACATATAGATTACATAAACAAATCAATTCTGATCACGGTTTGCAGCACAGACATATTCAGTGATTATTAATATTCTGTTGCAATAGTGACAAATCATTGCTGAAGGGATGACCCATTAGGGCACAGTGCTGTATGGTTAACTGTAGAACACGTTTCTGGTTTCCAGTTTTGTATCTAAAAGCTATGATTGAAGACAGGTGTTATTTTGAATAATTAAAATGTCTACATATGGAGTGAAATAAGCTTGTTATTCCTAAGCCTTGCACATTTCTCCTTGAGGACTTCTGCTTATACAGGCTACCTGAACAGTGTGTGGGAGTGCTCACTGTGAAGACAATTGTTTTCTCTGGATGGTGGGGTTGTCCCACTGACTTTGCTCAGAGACAAAAGGCACCTTCTGATGTTGTGTGCTGTCTTCCGTTCCATCCAATGCTAACCAAAATTTCATAAAGAATCAATAACTTGAGTTATTATAGAGAACAGTCCCTTTTGTGTGATACACTTTCACATGTCTTTTGCTAGCATCTTTTAATCAATGGGATAAAAAATAATGCTACACAAATTCTCACCTGATGCATACCATGCACACTGACTCTCAGGGCAAATAGGCAGTAAAAGCATGGGACCGCTATCATGCTAATACCAATCCCCATATTATTCATCAGTTAGGGGAGAGGCTACTTGGAGGTGGTCCTCAAAAAAAGGGTATTTGTCCAAACCCTTTGAAAATCATCCCAACACCCAGGAGGGAGCACAGAGGGGATTTATTGGAGACCTACCTTATCACCATAGGAGGAATCCATTTGCCTTTGTGTAGGGTCTTCAGTGAAGCAGGTGTAGCACTAACCCCCGACTAGTCTCCGTCTAGAGGTTCCCTAGGTAGATGACCCAAAGAAATGTAGAAACTGACACTTTATCTTCCTTTTTTGGGTTATTTATTCAAAAAGATAAAATAGTCTCTTAAATGTAGGGTAGAGGGTTAGGATGAAAGTTCAGGTACTTTTGGAACTGCTAAGATAGGAAGTCTGTCACTCTAAAAATCCAGAGAATTACCGTTTCACAGCTGGATTCTCACAACCACCGGATAGTCCTCCTCTCACTAGGCCTAGCAGCCGGTGGAGCGTTAGATGAAGCAAAGTCTCTGCCACAGATTTGGTTGTAGAACACTTGAGAATAAAGTCTCTGCCACAGACTTGGTTGTAGAACACTTGAGAATAAAGCCTCTGCCACAGACTTGGTTGTAAAGCACTTGAGAATAAAGTCTCTGCCACAGACTTGATTGTAACTGAGGGACAAATTAGAAAGCTATCATACGGTACCAGTATCTTGCAGCCGGTCCGGCGATACCGTATGAGTGTAGATCCATTTAGTGTCCTTCAACTGAGCCTCCAGGCTCCTTCTGAGAAGCCAGCCTTAGCGCATGGCTTTCTCCCGAAGAGTCCTTCCCTGGATGCTTCTCCAGTTGCTGGGCCTCTCCTATCCGAGATGGCACTGGACCACTTTTGGAAGTATTCGGCCCCGAATTCCATTCAGGCCTGTCCCTGCAGTTGCTTCGCCTCGGGCTATAGCGCCCCGTGACTCAAAATTGCATGGATCCGCACCCCAGGCCAGGAGGGCCACGGGGGCTGGTCAGGAGGACCCGGACCAAACAGACAGAAGAAATCTTCTGGACTCGACCGGAACCCCGAAACACGTGATATCAGTACCTTAAATACCTTCTCCCAGAAAGCACCGCAGGATGAACACTCCCACTGGGCTGGTTCCGAGAGAAAGAAGGGTATCCAATACACCCAGCTAAACTGCATTCTCACACTTGCCGGCAGTGACAGCGACACCTGCGGCCAAGGAGAACGCAATTCCAGCTAGACTGATACTGAGACCATAATTTGTCATGATTAACCCCAAAACCCAACTGTGGTTTTAGGAACATTAACTTTGAAAAACACATAACGTGTGCTCGTCAGGAGCCAGTGCTACACAGGGATAATTGTGCATGAGGACTTATGATCTTTTGTGTGTAATAAGCGTCTGATGTATACCTGTGCATCCTAAATGTGCACTTGTGTACGTAATGTAAGTGCAGGTATGTTACACATATATGGGGTTTGTTTGTTTTTACATGTTTTCTATATTTTATGCTTTTTTAACCAAAGGATCTATTTAACAATGTTTTCACCCAAGATTTGCACAGTTACACATAGCATTTCATAAAAAAAAGTTGTGTGAACCTTGAGTAAAAACATAAATGAGTGGATGTCTAAATTTTACTTCCTTACTTAAAAAGAGTCCCCTGGTGGTATTATGCACAGGCGGTGACAGGTTCTCTTTAGGGAGACATCAGGTTCCTAAATAACAACCTAATGTGTACATTTCTGAGCACAATCCTGAGCCAGTCATATCACTATTGCAAAAAATAGACAAGACATTCTTGAAAATTTTGGAAAATGTACTCCCTGTTGGCGAGTGTGACTTATAACAATGGCAAAGCCTTAGAAAGAAGCATCACTAAAGCTTCTCTAAATTGTAATGACACATTGAAGACAAACATTTTTTTGCAGCTTTAAAAGCTTAGTCATAAACCTCTAGCCACTTCCAAGTTGCACTTTGATCCAAACAGTTATGAAAAGACTTAGCAACAAAGGCTTTAAATTTCAGGAGTAAATTAAAAAATTTTAAAGTTCCAAGAATGCCCGCAGGTTGTGTTTATTCTTAAGAAAAGGCTAATGGCTTTTACTTTGGCATCCATAGGATGTATTCCATTTACATCCATTTTATGCCCTAGGAAAATATCTGCAATACTTCTTGGATCCAACCAGTTAATATTTCTTTAGAGTGGCTCCAAGCAAAGAATTACCAAAACATGGCACTACTCCTGGAATATTAATAAAGGACTCTTCCATCAGTTTTTAGCTGATGTGCAAGTGTGTAAGTGCTGGACTAATAGAGGTAAGGGATTTATATTTTTGGATACATCTTAGAATTCAATCTTCCTTCAAAGGGGCTGATGTGCAGTGAAGGTTCCATGTCAATGGATCTTGTTCTGGTCTTGGGCTGCTGCCTCTCTGATGGTCTCTAGGATGACCAAATGTTCTCTAGGATCAGTGCCAGTGGATGACAAAACTCTGGGGTGGGTATTGAACATCCAGTGCAAAAGTTCATGAAACGAAAAAGTCAAATTGAAATGTTTGTTAAACAACGGTACCAGATGAAGTCAACACATTTCAGGGGAAAATGCCTCCCCCTTCCTTGTGGCTAGAGTACAGAAAAGTGGAACATAACAATAAATACCTCCATAAAAAAATGTATATAACTGATAAAATTATATGGGCCCTGGACAGGCACTATGTGTAACCCATTTTTGGATTGTGGTCCCTTTAAGGGGGATGATTTGTGTTCAGTTGATGTACTCATGGGTTCTCACCCATGCAGAGTGAGGGGTTCTGGGACAGTCTGATCAGAGAGGAGAGGACTGACTTACGATCCTCTCTGGATTGATCATTTCTTATTTGGGACTCATAGAGATATTAGTAACATAGAAATATAGAAAAGTTATAGCAGAAAAAAAAGACCAAGTAGTTCATCAAGTCTATCCTTCTTTTTTAATTCATGTTTTGTATTTTTTTTGTTTTTTTCATTAACTTTTTCATCTGAATATAGATCTGTGTTTGTCCCAGACATGTTTGAAACCTCTTACTGTTGACTGACTCTGTCACGATCAGGGGTCAGGCTCGGAGACCAGTAGCTATAGCAGTAGGGGGACTCCCACTGACCAGCAGGATAGGTATACAAGCAGGTCACCCTAGCTGATGATGGAGGCTCAGCTGAGGTGCGGAGCTCCTGATGGTGGAGATGGGTTTTGCTACATGTTAGTACCAGGTCGCGGTCCTCAGGAGTCCCTCACCAGGAGGTGAGCAAGCCAAGGTTCAGTAGCAGATATAGCATATAAGGATATGGTCAGCAAACAAGCCAAGAGTCGGTAAGAAGTGGTTGCAGGTTGGGATCAAGCAAAAGCGTAGTCGAGGAACAACCCAAAGGTAGGTAACGACTGGTAGCAAAAATATGGATGGCAGCAGGGAAGACAAGAGCGAGACAAATGCAGGCTATTGGCTAGAGAGAGCACAATAATATGGCAAATAAGTAGTACAAGTCCTTAAATCTGAAAGTTCATGGGAGGAGCAGAGAGTTGAAGGTTCAGCAGAAGTAAAGGAACAAGACAGGGTTTTTCAATGGATCACATAGGTTGCAGTCCAGCATCTCAGGTAGCCCAGCGCGAGGCGTCGTTGTCAGACACAGTAGAGGTCCTCAGTTCAAGTCCAGGCCCCAACAGACTCACTACCTCTTCTAAGATTCGTTTTGAACTTTCCTCCTGTTAGTTTGAGGTCATGAACATTTCTTATTTGGGACCCAAAATTTGGGGTTTGGACAGATATTACGGTGGGAAAGAACCTCCACCCCTGACTACCGGGACTACCCCTGAGCCAAATAAGTTTATCTTGGTCTCATCAGACCACAGGACATGGTTCCAGTATCCTATGTCATTAGTCTGCTTGTCTTCAGAAAACTGTTTGTAGACTTTCTGGTGCATCAGCTTTAGAAGATGCTTCCTTCTGGGATGACAGCCATGCAGATAAATTTGATGCAGTGTGTGGCATATGGTCTGAGCATTGACAGGCTGACCCCCCCCCCCCACCCCTTCAACCTCTGAAGCAATGCTGTCAGTCAGCACTCATATGTCTATTTCCCAAAGACAACCTCTGGATTTGACGCTGAGCACATGCACTCAACTTCTTTGGGTCGACCATGGCAAGGCCTGTTCTAAGGGGAACCTGTCCAGTTAAACCGCTGTATGGTCTTGGCCACTGTGCTGCAGCTCAGTTTCAGGGTCTTGGCAATCTTCTTATAGCCTAGGCCATCTTTATGTAGGGCAACAATTCTTTTTTTCAGATCCTCAGAGAGTTCTTTGCCATGAGGTGCCGTGTTGAACTTCCAGTGACCAGTATGAGAGAGTGAGAGCGATAACACCAAATTTAACACACCTGCTCCCCATTCACACCTGAGACCTTGTAACACTAATGAATTCCATGACACTGGGGAGGGAAAATGGCTAATTGGGCCCAATGTGGACATTTTCACCTAGGGGTGTACTTACTTTTGTTGCCAGCGGTTTAGACATTAATGGCTGTGTGTTGAGTTATTTTGAGGGGACAGTAAATTTACACTGTTATACAAGCTGTACACTCACTACTTTACATTGTAGCAAAGTGTCATTTCTTCAGTGTTGTCACATGAAAAGGTATAATAAAATATTTACAAAAATGTGAGAGGTGTACTCACTTTTGTGAGATACTGTGTGTGTGTATATATATATATATATATATATATTAGTGTGCAGAAGGCAGGTCTGAAGTGCTGTAATGCTGTAAAGTTAGAATGCTTTCAAAAATATATATTTTTAATTCTTTTTTTATTAATGTACAAAATGCAAAGCGAGCAAACAGAAGAAAAATCAAAATCAAATACAGGCATACCCCACTTTTAAGTACATATTGGGGTTTATTTACTAAAGCTGGAAAATGCAAAATCAGGCTCACTTCTGCATAGAAACCAATAAGCTTCCAGGTTTTATTACCAAAGCTTAATTGAACAAGCTGGGGTTAGAAGCTCATTGCTTTCTATGCAGCAGTGAGCCTGATTTTGTACTTTCCAGCTTTAGTAAATAGACCCCATTGTGTACTTAAAAGTGAGGTATGCCTGTAAATATTTGGGGTTACTACCATTTGGCTTCAAACCAGCATCTATTCTTACACTTGAACACTTTGTAGACTCAAAGTCAGGGAATTTGTAGGATTAAAGTCAGGAGTATGATTAACCTAATATAACAAAGAGGTGCTAATGATCATCAATTTCATATGTAGGCTGAAAAACAATCATTAACTGGGTGAGGAACAGTCAAACTCTGCTACTAAGGTGAGGTTGTGGAAGACCATGGCATGACACAAGGCAGTTATACCACATCATCAAGGTCTCTCCCAGGCAAAGATTTCAAAGCAGACTGGGGTTTCAAGATGTGCTTTTCAAGCTCTTTTGAAGAAGCACGAAGAAATGGGCAACATTGGAGGACCGTAGATGAAGTGTTCGGCCAAAGAAACTTAATGCAGCAGATGAAAGACTCACCATTAGAGTTGAGCGGACACCTGGATGTTCGGGTTCGACAGGTTCGGCCGAACTTCAGAAAAAAGTTCGGGTTCGGGACCGAACTTGACCCGAACTTGACCCCGAACACCGAACCCCATTGAAGTCAATGGGGACCCGAACGGCTATAATAAAGTGTCGGCTCCCGTTCCCCTTAATACAGAGAACAGTCATTGAAGTCATTTATTTTTAAAAAGTTAGTCATAAAAAGTGTTTGGGGACATGGGTCCTGCCCCAGGGGACATGTATCAATGCAAAAAAAAAACTTTTAAAAACGTCCGTTTTTTCGGGAGCAGTGATTTTAATAATGAATAAATTGAAACAATAAATGTGTAATATTCCTTTAAATTTCTTACCTGGGGGGTGTCTATAGTATGCATGTAAAGGGGCGCAGGTTTCCTGTGTTTAGAACTGTCTCTGCAAAAAGTGTCATTTTTTGCAGAAAAGAAAGCTATTTAAAATCACTCGCGGCTATATGAATTGTCGGGTCCCGTAATACAGAGAACAGTCATTCATTGAAAGTCATTCATAAAAAAAAAGTCATTGATAAAAAAAAAAAAAAAAAAGCGTAGAGGTCCCCCCAAATTCAATAACCAGGCCCTTCAGGTCTGGGATGGATATTAAGGAGGATCCCAGCCAAAAAAAAAAATGGCGTAGGGTCCCCCTCAAAATCCATACCAGACCCTTGAGGTCTGAGATGGATTTTAAGGGGAAACCCAGCCAAAAAAAAATGGCGTGAGGTCCCCCTCAAAATCCATACCAGACCCTTATCCGAGCACACAACCTGGCAGGCCGCAGGAAAAGAGGGGGGGACGAGAGCGGCCCCCCCTCCCGCCTGAACCGTACCAGGCCACATGCCCTCAACATTGGAGGGATGCTTTGGGGGTCTAAGACCCACAAAGCACCTTGTCCCCATGTTGATGAGGACAAGGGCCTCGTCCCCACAACCGTGCCCGGTGGTTGTGGGGGTCTGCGGGCGGGGGGCTTATCGGAATCTGGAAGCCCCCTTTAACAAGGGTAAAATGAGGGTAAAAGGGTACAAATGGTAAAAATGACAGGAGACGGTCTTTGACAATTCCTTTATTAAAATCTTCTTTCTTCTTTCTTCTGGTCTTCCTTTCTTCATCTTCTCCTTCCGGCATCTTCTTCTTCCATCTTATTCTTCCTCCGATCCGCTTCTTCTTGGCCTTCTCGTCCAGCATCGGTGTCTCTTCTGGGCCGCTCCGCGCAATGGGAGGCTCCCACTGGGTGAGGCTTCTCTTCGGTATCTTCTTCCACGGCGTCGGTCTCTGAGGCTTCTCTCCGGTATCTTCTTCCAGGGCGTCGGTCTCTTCTTGGGCCACTCCTCGCAATGGGAGGCTCCCAGAGTGCGAGGCTTTGCTTGGGCTGACAGTTCTTTTATAACGGAGGGCGGAGCCACCTGGTAACCCCGCCCCCCTCTGACGCATGGGGACGTCGTGGGGAGTTCCCTATGGCTTTCCCCACGTCACGCTCTCGTCCTCCCAATGTTGAGGGCATGTGGCCTGGTACGGTTCAAGCGGGAGGGGGGGCGCTCTCGTCCCCCCCCTCTTTTCCTGCGGCCTGCCAGGTTGCGTGCTCGGATAAGGGTCTGGTATGGATTTTGAGGGGGACCTCACGCCATTTTTTTTGGCTGGGTTTCCCCTTAAAATCCATCCCAGACCTCAAGGGTCTGGTATGGATTTTGAGGGGGACCCTACGCCGTTTTTTTTTTTTTTTTGGCTGGGATCCCCCTTAATATCCATCCCAGACCTGAAGGGCCTGGTTATTGAATTTGGGGGGACCCCTACGCTTTTTTTTTTTTTTTTTTTATCAATGAATTTTTTTTTATGAATGACTTTCAATGAATGACTGTTCTCTGTATTACGGGAGCCGACAATTCATATAGCCGCAAGTGATTTTAAATAGCTTTCTTTTCTGCAAAAATGACACTTTTTGCAGAGACAGTTCTAAACACGGGAAACATGCGCCCCTTTACATGCATACTATAGACACCCCCCAGGTACGAAATTTAAAGGAATATTACACTTTTATTGTTTCAATTTAATCATTATTAAAATCACTGCTCCCGAAAAAACGTCCGTTTTTTAAAAGTTTTTTTTGCATTGATACATGTCCCCTGGGGCAGGACCCATGTCCCCCAAACACTTTTTTTTTATGACTGTTCTCTGTATTAAAAGCACTCAATTCATATAGCCGCGAGTGCTTTTAACCACTTTCAGACCGGACCATTATGCAGCCTAAAGACCAGAGGACTTTTTACAATTTCGCACTGCACTGGTTTAACTGGTAATTACGCGGTCATGCAATGTTGTACCCAAACGAAATTTGCGTCCTTTTCTTCCCACAAATAGAGCTTTCTTTTGATGGTATTTGATTGCCTCTGCGATTTTTATTTTTTGCGCTATAAACGGAAAAAGACCGAAAATTTTGAAAAAAAATGATATTTTCTAATTTTTGTTATAAGAAAAATCCAATAAAACTCAATTTTAGTCATACTTTTAAGCCAAAATGTATTCAGCCACATGTATTTTGTAAAAAAAATGTCAATAAGCGTATATTTATTGGTTTGCGCAAAAGTTATAGCGTCTACAAACTAGGGTACATTTTCTGGAATTTACGCAGCTTTTAGTTTACGACTGCCTATCTCATTTCCTGAGGTGCTAAAATGGCAGGGAAGTACAAAACCCCCCCAAATGACCCCATTTTGGAAAGTAGACACCCTAAGGAAATTGCTAAGAGGCATTTTGAGCCCATTGAATATTTTATTTTTTTGTCCCAAGTGATTGAATAATGACAAAAAAAAAAAAAAAAAAAAAAAAAATGTTTACAAAAAGTTGTCACTAAATGATATATTTCTCACACATGCCATGGGCATATGTGGAATTACACCCCAAAATATATTCTGCTGCTTCTTCTGAGTACGGGGATACCACATGTGTGGGACTTTTTGGGAGCCTATCCGTGTACGGGACCCCGAAAGCCAAGCACCGCCTTCAGGATTTCCAAGGGTGTAAATTTTTGATTTCACTCCTCACTACCTATCACTACCTATCACAGTTTTGAAGGCCATAAAATGCCAAGATGGCACAAAACCCCCCCCAAATGACCCCATTTTGGAAAGTAGACACCCAAGCTATTTGCTGAGTGGCATGTTGAGTCCATGGAATATTTTATATTTTGCCACAAGTAGCGGGAAAAATGACAAACTTTTTTTTTTTTGCCCAAAGTTGTCACTAAATGATATATTTCTCACACATGCCATGGGCATATGTGGAATTACACCCCAAAATAAATTCTGCTGCTTCTTCTGAGTACGGGGATACCACATGTGTGGGACTTTTAGGGAGCCTATCCGTGTACGGGACCCCGAAAACCAAGCACCGCCTTCAGGATTTCTAAGGGTGTAAATTTTTGATTTCACTCCTTACTACCTATCACTACCTATCACAGTTTTGAAGGCCATAAAATGCCAAGATGGCACAAAACCCCCCCAAATGACCCCATTTTGGAAAGTAGACACCCCAAGCTATTTGCTGAGTGGCATGTTGAGTCCATGGAATATTTTATATTTTGCCACAAGTAGCGGGAAAAATTACAAACTTTTTTTTTTTTTTTTTTTTTTGCCCAAAGTTGTCACTAAATTATATATTGCTCACACATGCCATGGGCATATGTGGAATTACACCCCAAAATATATTCTGCTGCTTCTCCTGAGTATGGGGATACTACATGTGTGGGAATTTTTGGGAGCCTATCCGTGTACGGGACCCCGAAAACCAAGCACCGCCTTCAGGATTTCTAAGGGCGTAAATTTTTGATTTCACTCCTCACTACCTATCACAGTTTTTGAAGGCCATAAAATGCCCAGATGGCACAAAACCCCCCCCCAAATGACCCCATTTTGGAAAGTAGACACCCCAAGCTATTTTATGAGAGGCATGGTGAGTATTTTGCAGCTCTCATTTTTTTTTGAAAAAGAAGAAAGAAAAGAAAAAAAAAATTTTTTTTTTTCTTTTTTCAATTTTCAAAACTTTGTGACAAAAAGCGAGATCTGCAAAATACTCACCATACCTCTCAGCAAATAGCTTGGGGTGTCTACTTTCCAAAATGGAGGGTATTTTGTGCCATCTGGGCATTCCATGGCCTCTGAAACTGTGATAGGCAGTGAGGAGTGAATTCACAAATTCACACCCTTAGAAATCCTGAAGGTGGTGCTTGGTTTTTGGGGCCCCGTACGTGGCTAGGCTCCCAAAAAGTCCCACACATGTGGTATCCCCGTACTCAGGAGAAGCAGCAGAATGTATTTTGGGGTGTAATTCCACATATGCCCATGACATGTTTGAGCAATATATCATTTAGTGACAACTTTGTGCAAAAAAAAAAAAAAAAAATAATAATAATTATTATTTTTCCCGCAACTTGTGTCAAAATATAAAATATTCCATGGACTCGACATGCCTCTCAGCAAAAAGCTTGGGGTGTCTACTTTCCGAAATGGGGTCATTTGGGGGGGTTTTGAACTGTCCTGGAATTTTATGCACAACATTTAGACGCTTATGTCACACATTACCCACTCTTCTAACCACTTGAAGACAAAGCCCTTTCTGACACTTTTTTGTTTACATGAGAAAATAATTTTTTTTTTTGCAAGAAAATTACGTTGAACCCCCAAACAATATATATTTTTTTTAAAGCAAAGGCCCTACAGATTAAAATGGTGGGTGTTTCATTTTTTTTTTTTTTCACTCAGTATTTGCGCAGCGATTTTTCAAACGCATTTTTTTGGGAAAAAACACACTTTTTTAAATTTTAATGCACTAAAACACACTATCTTGCCCAAATATTTGATGAAATAAAAAATTAGATCTTAGGCCGAGTACATAGATACCAAACACGACATGCTTTAAAATTGCGCAGAAACGTGCAGCGGTGACAAACTACATACATTTTTAAAAGCATTTAAACGCCTTTACAGGTTACCACTTTAGATTTACGGAGGAGGTCTACTGCTAAAATTACTGCCCTCGATCTGACCTTCGCAGTGATACCTCACATGCATGGTGCAATTGCTGTTTACATATGACGCCAGACCGACGCTTGCGTTCGCCTTTGCGCGAGAGCAGGGGGGGACAGGGGTGCTTTTTTTTTTTTTTTTTTTTATTATTATTGATTTTGCTTTTTTATTTTATTTTTCAACTGTTCCTTTCATTTATATATATTTTTTATCATTTTTATTGCTATCTCAGGGAATGTAAATATCCCCTATGATAGCAATAGGTAGTGACAGGTACTCTTTTTTGAAAAAATTGGGGTCCATTAGACCCTAGATCTGTCGTCTGCCCTCAAAGCATCTGACCACACCAAGATCGGTGTGATAAAATACTTTCCCAATTTCCCAATGGCGCTGATTATATCCGGCGAAATATAAGTCATGAAATGCTCGTAGCTTCCGGTTTTCTTAGGCCATAGAGATGATTGGAGCCATTCTGGTCTCTGATCAGCTCTATGGTCAGCTGGCGGAACCACCGGCTGCATTCTCAGGTTCCCTGTTGGGACAGGAGAGCCAGAGAAAACCATGGAAGACGGTGGGAGGGGGGGGCATTCCCTCCCACTGCTTGTAAAAGCAGTCTAGAGACTAATTAGCCACTAGGATTGCTTTTACATGAAAGCCGACCGCTGGCTGAAAAGAATGATACCAAGATAATGCCTAATCCTGCCGGCATCATTCTGGTATAACCACTCAAAGTCCAGCAACATACCAGTACGTTGCTGGCCCTTGTTTGGCATATATTGTAATCTTTTTTTTCATGCAGCCTGTGGGCTGAACGAAAAAAAAAGATTGATCGGTGGGTATGCCCACCATTAGAACCTCCCTTCATCCACCCACTTCTAATGATGGGCATACATGCACCATTTTGTTTTTAACTGTGGTGGTGAAATCACCTCCAACAGCGCTGGAGTCACGGATTTATGTATCGTGGGAGCAAGCGCTGTTGCTGCCAAGATAAATAAATCCGCGCTGCAGCTGAATGGCGTACCTGCTAAGCAAATTATGGTTAACAATAAAACAAAGTAACATTACAGTATAACAGTAAGATTTACCATACCTGCAAAGCAAATACCAAAAAAAACATAGTAAAAAATAAAACATTTTTTAATGCAACCTGTGCCTAAAATATATATATGCCGAAGCATGGGGGCATCCTCCCGCAAAAAAGTTATGCCGCGTACACACGGTCGGAATTTTCCACGGGCAAGCCTCCGTCGGAATTTCAACCGTATGTAGGCGGCATTAGGAGCAAATCGCTCCTCCGCCCTCTGCTGCCCCCATGCTTCGGCATATATGCTCTTTTTTTTTAACTGTGGTGGTGAAATCACCTCCTACAGCGTTGGAGTCACGGCTTTATGTATCGTGGGAGCAAACGCTGTTGCTGTCAAGATAGATAAATCCGCGCTGCAACTGAATGGCGTACCTGAAAACAAAAAAAATGGTTAACAATAAAACATTGCAGAATAGAATACAGTAAAAAGGAGAACAATAGAGAGAGAATAGAGAGAAAGAGAACAATAAAACAACTATTTTTGTTTTTTTTATTTTATATTTTTTTTGTTTTATTTTTTACTTTTTTTTTTTAAACTTTTGTTTGTAACTGTAACAGTTCTAACGGAACTGTTGTAACGGTTCCATCGGTTTTGGTCTCAAAATGCGATGGCATTCTTGAGAACGTGTGCCTAGTCTGTGCAATGCTGTACCCTACGCTAATACTCAACTAGTGTATGGTAGCGTTCAAAACATTCACCGATGCAAAGACCAGGATTGTCAGGACAGCGGGGACAATAATAGCGGGTGTCACGCCTAAATCCGCGCTTTCTGCAGACACGACATTTTCTTTGGGGGGCTTGTTGGGTAGGGGTACTCGGGAGGACATAAATAAAATGCCGCTCATGCAGCCGGCTAACTGCATTTGGTTGGGGAATGTGAGGCGGAGCACCGTCTGGAAACAGAAGGGCTCCGATGATCTCTTCCTGGAATTTAAGGAAGGATCCAGTACGTCCTGAAGCTCCGTATAGCACATGAGCGTTCAGCAAAGCCAATTGGAAAAGGTAAATAGACACTTTTTTGTACCAGCGTCTAGCCTTACGGGCAACTAGGTACGGCGCCAACAACTGGTCGTTGAGGTCCACCCCTCCCATGTTTTGGTTGTACTCGTGGACACAGAGGGGTTTCGTCACAACACCAGCCGCCGTAGTAATTTGGACCGTCGTGTCTGCATGAAGGGAGGTAAGAACGAAAACATTCTTATTATCCCTCCACTTCATAGCGAGCAAGTTATTACACTTCAAGCAGGCTCTCTCCCCCAGCCTAAGACGGGACTCTACAAGCCGCTGGGGAAAGCCCCGGCGATTAGGTCGCACGGTGCCACATGCTCCAATCTGATGATCAAACAAATGACTAAACAGTGGCACGCTCGTGTAATAATTATCCACGTACAAGTGGTACCCCTTTCCGAATAAGGGTGACACCAAGTCCCACACAATCTTGCCAGCGCTCCCTATGTAGTCAGGGCAGTTTGTCGGCTCTATGTGGCTATCTTTGCCCTCATAAACCATAAATTTACATGTATAGCCTGTGGCCCTGTCACAGAGCTTATACATCTTGACCCCGTATCTGGCACGCTTGCTGGGAAGGTATTGTTTGAATGACAAGCGGCCAGTAAACTTAATCAGGGACTCGTCAACGCAGACAACTTGATGGGGAGTAAACAAGTCTGCAAAACGTTGGTTGAAATGGTTTATGAGGGGCCGAATTTTATAGAGCCGATCGTATGCAGGGTCTCCACGAGGACGACAGAGTTCATTGTCGTTGAAGTGCATGAACCGCAAAATCTGTTCGTATCGTGCCCTGGACATGGAGGCAGAGAACACGGGCATATGGTACATTGGCTCAGTGGACCAATATGAACGCAACGTACCCATTTTAACTATGCCCATGATGAGGGAAAGGCCCAGAAAGATCTTAAATTCGGGGACCGTAATTGGTCTCCAATCTCTGGCAAGGGTGGACAACTGGGGATTAGCAGCGATGTGTTGACCAGCGTACAAATTGGTTTGGTCCACAATAGATCTATAGAGATCTTCGGTGAAAAACAGCGAAAAAAAATCAAGTGACGTAAAATCAGCTGTTTCCACCTGAATACCGGGTTGGCCAGTGAATGGGGGAAGTACGGGTTCTGCAGAAGTGGTGGGCACCCAATCAGGATTGGCAAATTCTGCAGGAAGGGCACTATGGGCACGACGGGCCTGTCTTTGTCGTCTTCTTGGTGGCAGCGGGACACTACTTGTGCTTGCCACCTCGCCAGCTGAAACTGCACTTATGGGACTCGCCACGTCACCACGTGATACTGCAGTGCTGGTTTGACTACGTCCAGGGTGTACTAGGCCGCTGGTGCTTGCCTGTTCACCAGAAGGAATAGCGGCTCTAGTACGTCTCTGCCTCCTACGAGCGACCTGCGGTTCCTGCACCTCAACAACAGAAGAAGGAGTTTGGGGTCTGGTACGCCTGACCTTAGCAGGGACCACAACTCCGCCGTCAGAGCTATCTGTCATGGAGCCGCTGTCGTCTACTGGGTCGTATTCTGAGCCTGATTCTGACAGATGAGTGACCTCCTCTTCACTATCTGTCATGCTCAGAAACAAGTAGGCCTGTTCACTAGTGTACGTTTGACTTGCCATTTTGGGCTCTAAATTTAGTAGTACACTAGTGAGACTCACAGGAAAAAAAAAAAGCTCCTGACTGTTAGCGACTGAATCAAAACGCTACCAAAAAACTGTAAGCGATCGCAGGGATCAGGCCTGACTCTGCGAACGCTGCAGTTATGTGTGCTTAGTGTTTTGTAAGTGACAGTGATCGATCGATACTGCACTTGGGTGGGCTGGGCGGAGGGGGAAAACGCAGGTGCTAGCAGGTATCTGGGCTGATCCCGCTAACAATGCGTTTTTGGGAACCCTAAACAGCTGGGGACGCTAGTATAGATCTGATCAGATCAGATATCGATCTGTTCAGATTCTATACCACTAAGGGGGTGTATGCTGCGTGCGTGGGTGTTTGCGGTACTGGCACTAACCCGACGCTGCCTGGGGCGACGCAGACCCTATTTGACTCTAAAACCTTACTTATATCACCCGCCGGGCGATCAGGGGGTTAAACCTTTATTAGGTAATAAACGGCGGGTGCCCTGAAACTATAAAAAATAAACTAACTGACCAGCGTCACCCGTAACAGTTATATGGTGATCACTGGTGAAAGGGTTAACTAGGGGGCACTCAGGGGGTTAAAACCTTTAGTAGGTAGTATATGGGGGGTCCCTGACCCTATAAAACGCTGCGGCAAACCTAAATACCTACCTCCCTAACTAGCGTCAACTGTGACACTAATACAGCGATCAAAAAAAAAACGATCGCTTAGTGACACTGGTGACGGGGGGTGATCACGGGGTTAAACCTTTATTAGGGGGGGTTCCTAGACCTAAAGGGGGCTAAATCTAACTGCCCTAACAGTTATTAGGGTCACAATGCACCAATGCAGTTAACAGTAAAAAAAAAAAAAAAAAAAAAAAAACTGCTTTGGTGTCACTGTGACAGGGGGTGCAGGGGGGGCAATCGGGGGGGGGGGGCTGGGGTGTGAAATGTGTGCCTAGAATGTTCTACTGTTAGTGTAGTGTAGTGTAGTGTAGGTGTTGTGCAACTCACGTGTCTTCTCTCCTCGGCGTCGGTTCGAAAAGACCGCCACGAGGAGAGATGACCTCACTTCCCCTGGCTCTGTACACAATACAGAGCCAGGGGAAGCATTCCATTGGCTGGGAGCGATCGCGAGGGGGGGGGCACGAATGAGTGCCCCCCCCCTCATCTCCGATCCCTCCCCCAATGTTCCGGACAATTTACAGACACGGGGGCGGGCCCGATCGGCCCCCCACCCGCGTCTGTTAGGGATGACATCACTTCCTCTAGCCCTGTTTACATGACGGGGCTAGAGGAAGTGTTTCATTGGCTGGGAGCGATCGCGAGGGGGGGGCCACGAATGAGTGGCCTCCCCCTCATCTCCGATCGCTCCCCCAACGATGCCGACCGCCGCAGGCACCGGGGGGGGGCCCGATCGGGCCCCCCACCCGCAGACAGGTAGGGACGGATATATACGCCCTCCTGCCTGTACGTGCCATTCTGTCGACGTATATCGTCGTGCGGCGGTCGGCAAGTGGTTAAAAATGCACAAAAACATAGGAACTTGGGTGCAGAAAGATTTCAGCAGGTGTTCTGGACTGATGAGTAAAAAAAAAATTTAAACCATTTATCATTTTCCCTTCACTTCACAATTATGTGCCACTTTGTGATGGTCTATCTATCACATACAATCCCAATAAAATACATTTAAGTTTTTGATTGTAACATGACAAAATGTGGGAATTGAAAGGGGTATGAATACTTTTTCTGTATATGCATCCTTGTGGCTGAATCAAAATCTTTTATTTTACTAAAAAAAAACAATTAAAGCAGATCTTCACCCTCCCTCATTTCTTTTAAGCCCCTGCTTACCAGAGGGGGTTATCGTCTGCACAATTCAGATACTCACCCACCCAGCAGATCCAGCGTTGGCCCGCCCCCACACCTCCTTTACAGAATAAAGGACAATGCCCCCTGGGATATGCAAAGGGAGCACAGCACACATCATTCACCTGGGCAAATGCACAGGGGGTGGCTTATACTTTTAACAAGGCTAAAAAATATATAAATAAAACAGACCTCTTTCAGGAGAGAAGGGAGAAGGGTGGATAGGGGTGAAGATTGCCTGAAGGGTAAAGATCCACTTTAAGCAGCTTGAAATGATGGCCAGTCTCCTGCAAACAGCTTGAATAGATAAGCTTAGAAGTAAACTGTATGTAGACTGAAATCATATATAGTATGTAGAAAGAAATGTTGAAAATAACTGAGACGGAGAAACAATAAAGTAAAGTATAAGGGCAATTTTTTTTTTTAAATAGATTTGTTTTGGATAGAGTGGAGAGGGATTAGAACACCTGTCAAGTTTTTATCGCTGTCTGTGTCCCCATTAGGGAGGTTGTTCTGTTTACTGTAATCACAGAGAGTGAAAGTAAAAGAAAATCTCAAATTCGGGTTTGTCCCCAGAACAGTAATAGATGCAAAATCTTCCTATGTCGGCACTAGCTCTGTTGACTCTGGTGACAACCAGGGTTTCCCCCAATTTTCTGTTGTGGTTATGGGACAGGAAGTGCAAAGAAAACTCCCCAATGATAAACAGAAAGCAAAAAAAAAAAAAGAAGCCTGACATGGGTTATAACCCTCCCACCCTCTATCCAAGATAAAAAAAAAAAGTTTTGCTAATAGTTTTACTTGTTTTGAAGACTTCAATAGACGTCAATCTGTCTTGGAGCGCTAATAACAGAGTTTAATATTATTAAGGCAAAATTACAGGCCAGAATACGGCCAGAATCATGCCAGAAAATTGCAGTCATTTGTTCCTGGTTATCTGTTATGATTAAAATTTGTAGCTAAAAAATGGATTACTATATGTACAATAATAAGACAAGAAAATCATTCAGAAACCTGAGAAATTGTAGCCTAGAGTTGAAAAATTGGAAGTGGAAACACAAACGTAATGGGGAACTTTTCAGGGACATTGGGCCTGATTTATCCACCTGATTTATCTGATTTATCAACTGCAAGAGGACTGCTAGGAATGCTGGAATGTTAAAGTGGCTCTTATAGTATCCTATGTGATATAATTTGCAAGGCCACTAAAGCATGCCAAAAAACTAAACTAGTTTATAGCATGCTCCTCTCCATGCTAACCCCTAGCGTAACACTTAGACCCCTTTCACACTGAGGCAGTTTTCAGGCGTTTTAGCACTAGAAATAGTGCCTGAAAAGCACCTCCTATTCATTTGCATGAGTGCTTTCACACTGAGGTGGTGCGCTTGCGGGACATTAGAAAAAGTCCTGCAAGCAGCATCTTTGGGGCAGGCTTGGAGCGCCTTAAAAGCATTTAGAAAGCACCGCAAAACAGGTGTTTTTGGATTTTTTTTGCCGCTTGACCTTAAAAAATTCCCGATGGTGCCCGAAAAGCGCCGCTAAACCACAGCTAAAGCACCTCAAAAATGACCGGTTTTAGCGGCGCTTAAGTGTGAAAGGGGTCTGAGGCCTAAGGAGCCTTATTTCAATTCCTGCCTTCACACTGACCATGGCTGAAGCTCAGACCCAGAAGTAGTGATCAGTTGGTAAGAAAAAAAGTTCTCAGGTCATAACGGGTGTGTTTTCTTTGCTTTCATAGTACTAGTTTAGGTTAGTAGGGTAAAAGGCAATGTCTCTAGGAGCACATGGTGTTGGGATCACAGAAACACAGGAGTGAGAGTCTCTGGAAGCACTAGAGTGCTGAAAGCATGTGAACACAGGTGTGCACAGATAAACATGTGCACTGCCAAAAAATGTGTTTGTTTTTTATTTTGTTTCATTAGTTTTTTTCTTTTTCGTTTTTCGTGTCATTCGTTATGATCGTAAACTCCAAAATTCCAAAATCTGAAAATAAGAAAAAGAAAGAACGAAAATCCAAAATTAAGAACAAAAATCTGAAAATTTGAAAATCTGAAGTAATAACTAACTAATCATAAGTAACTATTAAATTATAGGTGTTGGAATTTCCTTTCAAATTTGGCTGTTAGTGAACGTAATGAATAAAAATGTATCCAATGTTACAAATTATCTGAAATAATGAATGCAGCATCTAAAAGAATAGAACGTAACAAATTAATAATAATAAGTAATAATAATAAAAAGTCATTATTATGATTATTATTATTACTTATTAATAACTGGTTATGTTCCATTTGTTTAGATGCGGCAATCGCTATTTCGGATAATTCGTAACTTTGGATAAATTCGTATTCATTACGTTCACTAACAGCCAAATTTGAAAGGAAATTCAAATACCTATAATTTAATAGTTAGTAATAGTTATTATTGCAGATTTTCTCATTTTTGGGTTTTCGAATTTTCGGATTTTCGTTCTTATTTTTGGATTTTCGAATTTTCAAAATTTTCTTTTTTTTTTGTATCTTCCAATTTTCTAATTTCTGAATCTTCAAATCTCTGAATTTTACAATTTTCGTATTTTTTCATTTTTGGATTTTCGAATTTCGGAAAAGTTGTTAACCGAGTTTTCGTTAATTCTAATATTTCTGAATAAATACCTTTCATTGAATTTAGTCGAAAAACGAATTTGAAAAGAAAGGAACTGCATATGTCTATGCACAGGACATGCAAGTGCCGGGACACTAAAAGCTCACATAAAGTACACACAAATCCCAAGCAGACACCAATTGCAAGAATGCTTGGAGTCACTATAAGTGCACAAGGGTCACAGAGAAGCCTCGCCAGTAATCTCATGGAGCTAGGAAGCTAGCATGGTGATGTATTGCTCGATTTCCCTTTAAGACAATGCTTGGCTACAGATTGGTTACAGGTTAGCAGCTTCTATTGGTTGCTTGTCCACGGCCTCATACAGAAGGAAACAATACGGTGCTTAGTGAGAGATTGGATCCTTCTTAAAGTGTTTGTTACCCCAGCATTTCCTAGTCCTGATATGTGCCTGCTGTACCATGTACTTGAATGAAAAATGATCCTGTTCTTTATGTATTGTTTTGTTTGTGTGAAATTCTTGGTGTTCCTGACAGTCCCTCTGCTTTCCTTTTAAAAAATGGCCACATTAAGCATGAGAGCACACTGTGATCAGTTCTCTAGCTGGGGGCGTGGCTTGGCCAAGCGAGGAGATGGCCGCTTAAGAGACTTGCTCCCGCCGTTACCTCTCCCTAATCTCCTTTAGCGGTGTTTTTTTTTGGGGGGGGGGGGCATCCCCACTTCTGGAAGACCTCACCACGGCCCCTGGAAGATTGGCCCCCATTAACAAACAGATGGCCCCTGACCCCTTAAAACGATGGGTACAGCCTCTAGACATACCTCTGCCTCCAGATCCCGCTCCCCCCGCGAACAACCGGGCAACGGGAGCCAAAACATCCCTGAGATGTTCAGAATGCAGAGGAGCAATATGGCGCCGGCCCGCCACAACGCCTCACATTCCACTGAGCCGCCATTAACTGACCCGACGATTGACCTCCGGCGTTCACCTCAAGATGTGGATACCGACCGACCCTTGCCTCCTCAACCGCATTTATCCCTACAAGACCTGAGGGTAATCGCGGCCGACATTAAAGACACGCTGTCGGCCGCCATCTCGGACCTGAGGCAGGACATCCGCGCGCTTTCCGAACGGGTCGTAGATGTGGAGAAAACCACAGCACAACATGAGACGGTCCTTAGGAGAGCTACAAGAAAAATTGACACACACACCCTGCAGTTACGTGAAGCTAACCGTCACCTTGAAGAATTAGACAACAGGGGACGCCGCCACAATCTCCGGATCAGAGGAATGCCGGAAACTATTACTCCAGAGAACCTTACCACTGAAGTGACAGCCCTCTTCAATTCACTGCTCCGCAAGCCATTGGAGACCCATATTGAATATGAGCGGATCCACAGGGCTCTACGTCCCAGAGGCAAAGAAACTGACCCGCCACGGGACATCATATGCTGCATTGTGGACTTCCATGTAAAAGAAGATATCCTGAGACAAGCCAGGGAGACCCAGCGGCTGCAGCATAACGGTACACCTATTCAGATCTTCCAGGATCTGTCGGCAATCACCCTACAACATCGCCGTCATCTGAAGCCTCTGCTCGAAACCCTGCGTGCACAGGGCATCCAATATAGATGGAAGTTTCCCTTTTGCCTGTCCGCTTCCCGCCTGGGCCGAACGGCCCTCCTGAAAGTTCCGGAAGACCTCAGCCACTTCTGCCGCACGCTGGATATCCCTTTCACTGAGGTACCAGAATGGTATGCCGAATACCGCCCGCACCCCCTCCGACGCCCGTCGCCAACTGAAGAACGGATGGACACCCATGACGCCCAGCAGTATCGACGCCGATCCCCTTCGGGATCAAGAATGCGCTCTGCCCGGCAACTAGATCGTGGACACGGTCCGGCTGACTCTCCAAGGTCCCGGAGAACACACAGGGACTTCTGAAACTGCCCGATTACACGGCCGTCTGCGGCTCCTGACTGTTAGTTTTTTGACCCCCGGTCGGGCATTCTATTCGTTTTGATGTTTTATTTTTCATTTTTCTATCTCTATTTTCCCTTAGGTTGTTTCCCGCCATGGACGCCGCTACACGTGCAGTCACTGTGTAACTCTCGGTTCTACAGTCAAAGGCATTTTCTTTTTTCTTTTTTCCCTTTTGAAATGCCACTCTTTAAGGATACACGTGAGTAACTGTTCAATGAGCGATATCTGAGGCTGCTTTGCTAACCCCTGCTCTTTATACTGCAGTCTTCACCACCATTATCTATACCTTACCAAGCTTAAACCTACCCTGGCATGCAACTCGTCTCTCATCCTCTGCTCTTAGTCACTTAACTCCCTGTCCATCCTGATTGCATGCTACATCTATGCTCACTCTCTGAATCCCTGAGTCATTGCAGTTACTCGACTTTTACTTATTTTTCCTTTCTCTTTGCACGCCGGTGGCGGGATGGGTAATATATTTCTACTAATGTACTTCCTATAACTGCTATTCTCTGATTGGCTTTGCTTATATCATTATAGTTTTACTGGGTGATAAATTGTAATTCCGCACCTGACTTTGTCTTATATGTTACCAACCAGATAAGGCAGCAAATGGAGAACGGGAGTACTGTAAATTTGCTCCTACTATCACTCACTGACACGCCATTTCACCCTTTCCCACTATATTATGCCTATCCTATTGTCGGTTGTATACCCGACCTCGTTTACCCAAAATAGCAATCAGACACTTTTGTTCAAAATGGAGACCATGTTTCTCCCGCATTTGTGGGGCTCACTCCACTCAGGGGCAACCTAAAATGGGACCTCCTTCCTTAACAACCGACCGCTGATCCCAAATATTCTAGCCAATGTTTTCAGTTCTACCCGTTCTCCATGAGCACCGACTCCACATATCAGGTGAGATTTATAATGCTACAAGAGGTAACGTTCCAGCCCTTAGTCCCATACGCTGTGGCCCTTGATTGTGTGTCCCCCCTCCCATGTACCATCTCTCCGCTTTCGACATTACGCCTCATATCTATCCCGTTTACTCCTATTCGCGCATATGGTCTGACACCTTATACACCCCATGGTCTCCTTGCTGATTTCATCTCCCCTTACATATCACAGGATCCATCCCCGCCTTACACCCTCATTTAAATACTCACCTCTCCCTTACACCTCTTTACAATGTATAAAACACATGTACCTATATATAAACAGATGCTAGCTCAGGAAACAAGTCTTTTCACTGCACTTTTAACATCTCTCACCCACTCTATATCTCCCTGAGGGGTAACGGCG
This sequence comes from Lithobates sylvaticus, assembly GCA_028564925.1. Lineage (NCBI taxonomy): Eukaryota > Metazoa > Chordata > Amphibia > Anura > Ranidae > Lithobates > Lithobates sylvaticus. The sequence continues at coordinate 705,344,655 of CM053026.1, read as the reverse complement.
GCCCCTTCACCATCTTAGTTACTTTAATATACTAGTGGCTGCTCTGTTCGGTCCAAACCAACCCCCTTACAGCGCAGTACACTACTATACTCTTTAAATCATAGTTAATTGGCTGACTGCTGACTGTACCTGTCTAACCTACATCCAGTTTGACTGGATTAGGCTAGTTTTTGTCTACCCTCTTCCCACCTTATACGTGGGCTCCCTCTGATATAGCCCCCAAAACTCAAAACTTAAAACCTATTCTTTACTAATTCACTACTCTGTAGTTATCTACCTACTTACACATCACTACCGTTTTGATCTCATAGGTCCATTTTAAAGCAACACAGCATAGCATGACGGATACAACTCGCACATCAGGAGATAGGACCTCTCCCCCTAATGTTTCACGATTCCCCCCGGTCAAATTTTGCTCGCTGAACATGCGTGGCCTGAATATTCCTGAAAAGCGGTCACAACTGTTGTATCATTTGCAGAAGGAAAGGACTCATATTGCATTTCTACAGGAAACCCACTTCCGAACGGACAATATTCCTAAACTACATAACCATGACTTCCCCACAGTATACCATGCAACTACAAATATCTCCAAATCGAAAGGGGTTTCTATATTATTGTCCAAACATTGCCCATTACTGGTTTCTGACGTCAAGCAGGATAGCAACGGTAGATACCTTTTCATCAAAGGTACACTACATGACAGACCTGTCACATTAGCGAACGTGTATGCACCCAATGTACGCCAGGTTCCATTCTTCAGAGAAACTCTGCACTTGCTTACAGAATTCCACTCTGGTATTATCATTTTAGGTGGAGACTTTAACGTAACGCTCACACCTACCCTAGACTCGTCCACCGGATCTTCTACCCTACCATACAGAGCTTTACAAGATATTAAAAAGAGGCTTCAGGAATTGACCCTCCATGATACTTGGCGTACCCTTCATCCCAACGAAAAAGATTTCACATTCTTCTCTCCCCCACATAACAAATATTCCAGACTCGACCATTTTTTCATTTCCCAAGCCGACCTACCGCTCCTTACGAAAGCAACAATAGATCCAATGATTCTTTCAGATCATAATCCGATCTCCATGACACTATCTATACCGTTTGCCCGAAATCCTAATCCCATTTGGCGCCTGGACAACTCTTTACTAACCGACATATCCAATGTCCAGAAGCTTAACACTAGACTAGCCCAATTTTTTCAAGAAAACCCCATCACGGACTGCACTCCCCCGACCACATGGGCGGCTCACAAATGTGTAATTAGAGGTGAACTCATCTCAATGGCTGCGCATAGGAATAAATTAAGACGAAAACGCATCTCAACCCTTTCAGCTAAGATACATGCTCTAGAGCGCCTACATAAAGCATCCCTGGCCCACCAAACTCTTGCGGACCTCATACTAGCCAGGGAAGAACTTAAAGATGAACTCCATAATAGACTTAAACGCAAATATCTGTTAACACAGAAATTATTCTATGAGTTTGGTAACAAAACAGGTAAAATACTTGCTAGAGCACTTCAACGTAAAAAAGCTTCTACAACAATACATAAAATTATTGACCCTGATGGTACAGCACACGTGTCCCCAGAAGACATCTCCAATCAGTTCCTCTCATACTTCTCTAAACTATATAACTTACCACAGACTGACTCCCTGAACCACCCCTCTCGTAGACAAGACCTTATCTCAACCTTTTTAACGCAATTTGGTATTCCCCAGATCTCTGCAACAGACTCTGAATCCCTAACTGTCCCTATCACAATAGAAGAAACTAAAGCTACGTTAAAACAACTTAAACCTGGCAAAAGCCCTGGCCCCGACGGACTGACTGTTAGCTATTACAAGACTTTCTTCGACGTACTCGCAACCCACCTCACTACGACCTTTAACTCTCTTGCCTCCCCCGACTCGGTTCCCAATGACCTCTTGGAAGCACATGTCACACTGATTCCCAAACCAGGCAAAGACGACACTATTGTATCCAATTATAGGCCCATTTCGCTTCTGAACGTGGACATAAAATTGTATGCCAAAATTCTTGCCAACCGCATTCTTCCGCTTTTACCTAAATTGATTTCCCTGGATCAAGTGGGCTTCGTCCCTGGAAGAGAGGCCAGGGATAATACCATTAAAGCCCTTAACATTCATCGCTGGCTCTCGCACAAATCTACCCAACGGGGATTCTTTCTGTCGCTGGATGCAGAGAAGGCGTTCGACAGGGTGGCATGGGACTACATGTCCGCTACGCTTACAGCCCTGGGTTTCCCTACTAAATTTGTACAAATGATACTATCTTTGTACTCACATCCGACAGCTCGATTACGGATTAATGGCCGCCTGTCGAGCGCCTTCTCTGTCTCCAATGGCACCCGCCAAGGATGCCCACTATCGCCCCTCATTTTTATTCTTACCTTGGAACCCCTCTTGAGAAAACTTAAGGCTAACCCGGACATATCCGGGATAGAGGTTCACAATCAACAATTCAAGCTAGCGGCTTACGCGGACGACATACTCCTCTTTCTGTCAAACCCACTCACATCCCTACCCAATCTCTTAAAGGACTTTGCCCTATTTAGACAAATATCCAACTTGCAGATCAATTTTTCTAAATCTAAAGCCATAAACATCTCTCTACAGCCACAAACTGTAGCCCAATGTAAATCTAACTTCCCCTTCACTTGGGAGGACAAATCCCTTACATATCTGGGAATCCAACTACCTGCCAACATGTCTGACCTCTATAGCCTAAACTACCTTCCAATACTACAAACGATTCAACATGACCTCCTCAAGTGGACCTCGGGGCATTTCTCATGGTTTGGGCGTGCTGCCATACTAAAAATGAACATTTTACCCTGCATACTATATATTCTACAAGCCATACCAATTAACTTACCCAACTCTTTTTTCACGACTTACAAGCGACTATGCCGTAACTTCATATGGGCAGCAAAATCACCTCGGATTAGCTGGACTACGCTCACACTTCCAATATCTAAAGGGGGTTTGGGCCTCCCCGACATCCAAAAATATTATTATGCTTGCCATCTCACGAGAATAATTGACTGGCATATCCACACAATCTCCAAAGATTGGATTAAAATAGAAGACTCTTTCGACACTACCCCTCTCGCCCACTTGCCATGGATTTCGGGTTCTAATATTCCCAATATCTACTCCTCTCACCCCCTCACGGGCGCTACCCTACAAGCCTTCAAAAATATATCTCGATCACTTAAGTGGACCCCATCCCCAGGCCCTCTGACCCCATTGCAAGGAAACCCAGACTTCCCCCCGGGGATTCCCTCTCGAAATTTGACCAATAATTTAGAACCCCTTCTACTTAGAGCCTCTAATTTCTTTCATAACGGCACCCTACTCTCCTTTCAGGACATTCTATCGCATTTCCCTGATCATCACATTCAGTTTTTCAATTTTCTCCAAATCCGACATTTTCTTACAGTGGTTCCTACAACAGCCCTATGGTCCAGGGATCTCAATCATTTTGAAACTCTATGTACCGCCGACTCCCCCCAACGACATCTCATTTTACAAACATATGCACTCCTGTTTGAAGGTTTTGATCCCAAGCAGAACACCATAATACAGGCCTGGGAAAGGGATCTCGACATTGATCTCTCTAGTATGGATTGGGAACGTATCTACCACTGTATTCACAAAAACACTATCAATGTCTCAGCACAAGAAAACTCGTACAAAATTTATGCCAGATGGTACCGAACACCAGACATCATACACAAATACCACCCCGAAATTCCGCCAGTATGCTGGAGATGTAATCTTGAAACGGGCACTCCGCTCCATATTTGGTGGGATTGTACTCTAATCCAACCTTACTGGAAGAAAGTCCATACTACTATATCACACATTTCCACATATGATGTAGACTATACACCCGCTCAATTTCTCTTGCAACATCTCTCACTCCCTCACTCAGTATATAAAAAATCTATCCTTCCACATTTACTCAATGCAGCTAGACAGTGCATACCATCTCGTTGGAGATCTACGACTCCACCAACTGTCACAGACTGGTTTCGACGTATTGACAAGATCTCTGAGATGGAGAGTATCATTCATCAAGCCAGAGACACTCCAACCACATATAGTAATATATGGTCCTGTTGGCTGCAATTCAAGACCTCACAATCCTATCAGGAACTTATTTCTTCCCCTTAAGGGTGCATCTGCGGTTTGCTGTTCTGACCTTCCTATAATGACCCCGTCATGCCCTGAATCCGTTATGCTATGCTGACCTCCTGCTAGTGACCTATTTTACAAAAGCGGTCCCCATACTATGGGACTTCATTCCCTTATACCCTGTAGATCCCCTAATGGTCTTCGAATAGATTTGTATCTGTCCTCCACCTTCCATCCCACTTTATCATACTTCATATCACATCAGGCTTCTGACCCTCGGTATTGATCATGTCTCTACCCCAGCATGGTCTGAATTTCCTAAGCTCTTACACCTTGTAGTCCGCCACTCCTCTCATACTTTTCACTCCTCCGTCTCCCTCTCCCCCAGCACAGCATGTTCCCAATTGGGGTGCTGGGGTTGAGAGGGATCCGCACTGGACCTACTCCATGACCCACACACCCTTACACGTGTCTTAGACCCTTGATGACACTGTATATGGTTGGGTCGTAATAGCTTATGCTCTAATATGATTTTGTCCAAAATCCGACTTGGTAATATGATAAACTGAATTTTCACATATACTTGTTTTAGGTTACTGTTATGTTTCGTTTACAACTTATATCGCTTGTTTGCGTTGTACTGTATAAGAAATGCAACCTTACCATCTGTTCCCTCTCTTACCTGTTATATTTCAAGTGAACGCCCTTAAAGGATGTATAATGTATGTACTTACTTCTATGCATTCCATAAGGATTTATTGTATCTGTTGCTGTTTTATCTTTCTCAATAAAAACTTTATTGGGAAAAAAATAAAATCAAATCAATATAAAATCTGTGACAAAGTCCATAAGTGCTGTAATAAATGAAGTGACTTTGTGAGTTGTCTGCAGATATCCACCACCATATGGAAAAAGGCTTACCAGATATATTGGACCCAACTAGGCATATACCTAATGAGTCTATAAGGCTTGTTGGTGTAATCACACCCAGGGGAGTATGCAACAACTCTGGCTTCTAATATGTACCGACTGGCAATGATCCGTCATTAGATTGATATAAGGGTATCTGCCTTAAAGTGAACTGGCCGGTATATAATGTTGTTCATCTCAATAACATGTAGCAAAGGAGAAAAGATAGGGCCCGTAGTGTGATACCGTTTAAGTAAGAAACTATTTATTATAAATCATAAAATGGTCACTCACATGATGGAAGACAATTAAAAGCATGTAGATAAAATCTGGCAACTCAGTACCATCAGCAAAGCCCTTCCCGATGCGTTTCATCCTAATAAGGCATCTTCTGGGGCTGTATACTCTGTCCTGTGATGCTGAGCTGTATACTCCTGACACTATGGGTGAAAGTGAAATACAGGGGACATAGTGGGTAGATGATTTAGGGGTGGGGCTTATAAGTGGGAGGGGCCAAAAAGGAGGGGCGGGACTGGCACCCCCATCCTAAAACTTCAACACCCGCCACTATCACCAACCAGTCTGCTTACCAACCAGTTTAACTTGTCCAACAGTTTGCGTTAAAAACAGGTGTTAAGTTCTCACTTAATCACATATTTGTAAACGCATGCATAAGCTGCAAGGCCCCTTTATGGCACCCTGTATTACTTGCACGTTTGTGAGGCCTAGTGTGCATTAACACGGCCTGTACCCCAAAGAGAAGCTTAAACAGATAGACATAAAGAGTATATGCATGTGAAAAAATAATAAGTTTTATTTAGGGCAGCAAGCCCAGAGGTAAATCAGTAAATAGGTGAGTAAGCATACAATTTTACAAGACGGTCTGTATACATGGAATCATGGGTAACCATAAACATGTACAGAAATGCAAAAGAACAAATTATACAACAACTTGCAATAATATCAGGGTCTTTCAGGAAAATGCCGACATGTTTCGGACGGACGTCCTTTTTCAAGGCAATGTCTGTTCCTGTATTTGCTCAATAGTACTGTATGAGACAGAGTAGGGTCATTAGTATACAACACATTGTATAGGTAAGTATAAACCTGTAATTGCGCCAATCAATGGTAATGGTACTCACTTGCAAAACATTGGAGGGGCTTGTAATGGCCCAATGGTCTAGGGGTACAGAGGTGTGTTCTCAATATATCCACAGGGTATACAGTGGGTCTTGTGCTATTAAAAGCAAACGGCTGCTAGACATTTGAAAGGCTGCAAGATCTCCAAGCCATGCACTGGGAAGTTGCAATGGCTATGTGTACCTGGGCCAAAGGTGGTATATGGCTGGGGAATCAAGAGAGTAAATAGGGTATTATTAATGTCAATTTAAAGTAAAAAAGAGTATGTGGATGCAAAGTGGGTTGCATGAAGTAAAAAAGTAGTATTACCTGGTGGAGAAAGAGCTTGAGATGCAGTGTAGCACAGCGCCGGCAGGAAAGTGTGATAACCAGTCCCACCATTGTAAGGCTTATATGTGTATGATAATTGGTATCAGCTGTGCAGGCCCTGGTAAGGGGTGGGTGCACTAGGCCGGAATGTAATTGGGGCCAGGTGTGGGGATGGTGGCTCAAAGGCCAAATCATAATATCCCCTGTATTGAGATCTCAGAAGCGGCGGCGCCGCGCGTCGACACGTCCAAAGGGGCGTGGCCTCGTGCGGCGTCGGAGCGTCACCGACGCGGGCAGACTACCCCCTCCCCGCGTGCTGGAACGCAAGCGGAGGGGCGCGTATGGTGGAAGATGTGCGCCTCAATGGGTATAAGCGGCGCATGCGCCGTAAAGAATACGCGCATGCGCACATGGTCTTACCCGCGCCGGGCAGCCGGAATATCAAATGGAAGCAAAAAAGCCAGAATGAAGAGTACATATGATATGTAAAGATGTGGCAATGTTGTTACCTTTCAATAAATGCATATGTACTTAGATATTGATAGGTCAGCAAGCGAGTAACATTACCATGGAAGGATAGAGAGCCCCCTAGTGGACAAAAGGACATAATGCATTAGAATAGCAGAAACAGCAATATTCACATGTCTATAGAAGTGGTGGAAACAGTATACTAGTGTCATTGGGTTAAAATGGTTGTAGGGCAATATAGACTCTGCAATAAAGCCAATGTCTCATAAATATGTTTATACCATATTGGCTTTATTGCAGAGTCTATATTGCCCTACAACCATTTTAACCCAATGACACTAGTATACTGTTTCCACCACTTCTATAGACATGTGAATATTGCTGTTTCTGCTATTCTAATGCATTATGTCCTTTTGTCCACTAGGGGGCTCTCTATCCTTCCATGGTAATGTTACTCGCTTGCTGACCTATCAATATCTAAGTACATATCTGTAAAGCCCCATACACACGGTCGGACTTTTTCATGGATTCTGTCCGATCGGACAAGGTTGTTGAAAAATCAGACCGTGTGTATGCACCATCGGACAGTGTTCGTCGGTTTGTCCGACGGACAAAGTCTTATCTCCTGCTGGAAAGATTTGCCGTCAACACGGTCCGATCACACCAAATCCGATCGTGTGTACGGTTGTCCGACGGACAAAGTGCTACGCATGCTCAGAAGAAATTCTGTGACGGAAGCGCTCGGTCAGGTAAAACTACCTTTCCTAATCGACACAGCACATTCGTCACGCTGCAATGTTAAAATGTCTTTAATGCAGCGCATTCTCTTTTTCTTTACAATGCAACAAGAATGACATGTTTTAGCTGCTCCTATTCACCCGCACTTCTCACAAACTTAGTTCTTTATTACTTTGCAGCATTTATACACTACATGTTTATTTTTACTCAGATCGTAAAAGAATCTTTGTTATATTTTTAGCATGATTTTTTTTTTTTTTTTTTTTTTTGGGGAATACATATTTGAAGGAGAATTTTTTTGTTTTTTGGAGGGGGGTTGTATGTCTCAACTTAGCAAAACCACATTATTAACATTTGTATTTCTTGCTTAAATTTACTAGGAGTTTGTTGGTTGTTGGTGCCCCTTGTTAATTCTACTTTAGGATTAGTGAAATGTACCTGCCTACTCAAAGAAAAACTGTCATTGTAGAAAAGTAAAACACAATAGTCAATGATTATTTCAAATCCAAAAAACATTTATTTAGGTCTCAGCAACAAACCAAAGAGGAACGCAGCCATGGTGAAACTTGGGGAATTTGCAAAGCCTTGGACACCCATGGCAACCATCATTTTACAGGCTTAAACAATTGGGGGCATGAAGAGTACCTATCTAAATAATAAGGGAGCGCAATCTGGTCCTGAAGTCCAAAACATCCGGAACTGCAGCAGATGCCATCTAGGTCCCCAGGCTCTGGTCCTACGAGAGGCTCCATCTTCTCTCAGACCAGACTGAATCAAGGTCATCACTCTCTTGTCTTCCTTGTACGCTTCCTTCCACGCCGTGGTGCTGGTGCTGGTGGGGTGGCAGAAGGAGGAGGAGGAGGCGGAGCAAGGTCACTCTCGCAAACATGTGTGAGGGGAGTCATCTCCCCAACCATCCCCTCATTTAGTATTTTGAGGATGACCTCCTCACACATGCTGCATTGCCCCGCCTCCATACCCGTAAGTTTACTGCCAACCAAGGAGGCAAAGGCCTCCTCGTAGGTGGGTGTGGCATAGAGGGAGGCTGAGGCATCTCTGATCAGCTGGAGCGCTGACTCTCCCACCTCCCCCATGTTTTTCGCCCTTCTGTAGGGAAGGCGGAGGGGAGAGACTTGGGAGACAGTCAGGCTCCTACGCCTACCCCCCTCTTGGCTGCCACTAACCCCTGCCTCCTCCTGACTGCCACCTTCCACAGCCACCTCCTGGCTGAGGTCTTCCTGTGTATGAAAAAGGGACATAGTTTCAGTTATTTGTTCATCAAACACACACAATTCTCATCTAGTGACTGTTGCAAAATGTTTACAAATAGAAAACCATACAATTCTCAGCCCTGCAGTTTAGATTCTTCCCAAAAATGTCTCCAACACCACTGTCTGTTGATATGTCAATCACGTTAGGAACTAAGCAATTGGGGATCCTGAATTAACTGAACATCATTCATTATTCCCCAAACTGGTTACAAAACTACTATACCTGGAACAAGTTGGGCTCCTGCACATATTCCATACTGGAAGGCCCAGGTTGGTCCTCGGAAGCCTCATCAGGGGTGGCGTGCGTGGAAGGACGCGTGCAAGGAAGAGTCGAGAGTGACTTCCTGACAGTAGCCTGGTCTTTGAGAAAGTGGAGCCTCTCATAGTACCAGAGCGTGGGGACATGGACATCAGCTGCTGCAGCTCCAGATGCTAGGGACTTCCGGACCTTATTGCGCTCCCGGAAATAGGTACTCTTCATGTTGTTGATCTTCACTTTTAAGTTTGCCACGGTTGCCATGGGCAGGTTAGGCTTTACAAATGCCACAAGTTTCAGCAGGGCTGCGTACCTCTTTGGTCTGTTGCTGTAGTCACGATGTTTAGGTTGCCATAAGAGGGGGAATTCCCGGTATTTATCAATGAAGAGGGGGAGAAAACTCACGTCGTAGAAGGCCTCCATCACCTCTGCAAGACACAACGCCACACAAAACAATATAAATAATGTCAGCCTAAACTCTCCTAATCTTCTCCATAAAGAAGCCTCAAGTTCTAATCAGTCTAGGCTAGTTATGTACCAACGTCAAATTGTACCTTCGTTTGTAGCGATCGTCTCGTGCGTGAGCTTTCTCTCCCCTCGTCTCCCAGATCGTGGCTACGACACAGGCGTGTGACGTTTTATATACAGTGCGCATGCGTCAAACTCCGCCCGCCCCTGACGATCTTTCTCGTCTATTCCCCACCCCTTCTCTTTACGGCGCAGTGGGGAGAGCACATGGCGGGGACACAGCAGGTGCGCCCCAAATATCCCCCCAACGAGGAGGAGGACGAGGAAAGTCCGGAGGCAGAAACGTCCCGATCCCGGAGCCTGAAATTCAAGGCCTCAAATATGTCATTTGGAGAAATGTTGGAGATGGTGGACATATTAAAGAGGAGCGACTATGATGGGAAGTATGGGCCTTACCTCAACCCCAATGTCCGCAAGGCCAAGATCATGTCTAAAGTTGTGAGAAGGCTGTACAATAATTTTGGGGTACAACGATCCAAGGAGCAACTGAGGAAACGCTGGTCAGACCTGAAACTGAGGGAGGCCGATCAGTACAGAAAGATCAAGCGAATTCTTCAAAAAAGTAAGTAGTTGTGTTTTGTGTTTGATTTCTTGCTTGCATACTGCTCCATGTGGTTTGATTTTTACAAAGTTGTACATTCCAAAATGGCCACTTTCATGTTCGTCTGTGCATTCGATCGTACTCAGCCTCGATCTTTCTGCCACTGTCATGGTCATGTGTGTGTCCATTCGATTGTACGCAACCTCGAACGTTCGGCCACTTATAATACGTGGTTTGGTGTTTTTTTTGGGGAAAGGAAGTTTGTTCTCACTAGAAATGTCATCAAGAATGTAAAGCCAATTTATTCAATGTAAAGGAGAGGTCACCCAGTAGCTGTTTACCCATCTGGACTCTAGAGCACTAGTGCTGGGACACCCAAACCCCCTTTTTATTATGCTTTTCCACACATGTGCTCCAGTGGATACTAGAGGGGTGTCTCCATCACACAAACTTCTACCAAAAAGCTAGTCAGTTTAGCACCTTTACAAAGTGACTACATTCATGTAGTTGGCATTTGTAACTGGCCAAACTAAAATAGTGTCCGTCACTTTCAAGCAATGTTTGTCATTTCCTATTTCTGCCCTCAATAGATAGTGTTGCTAAATCTTCCTTTTGTACATTCTCATAGGGGAGCGAAAACTTGGGCCGTCTGCGGAAACCCCCCAAACCAACACCTCCCAAAAAAGGGGAAAGAGCAGAAGCAGAGGAGGAGGAGGAGGAGGAAGGAGAGATCATCGAACTTGGAGAAATTGTCACCACAACAGGTGAGTGTGGGAGAACACAGCTACTGGTAAGCTAATCCATGTATGGCTGCCTCATTTCCAACACCCCATTTTTGTTTGTTTGTGGTTTTTAGGTGACGTGGATGTTGAGGAAGAAAAATCGCACTTTACCACAGAGAGTGCCCACGTACTCATCGGGGAGATAATGGTCTGCAATAGAGATCTAGATTACATAAAGCAAAACATCAATGATGTTCAACAAAAATTGAAGAACATCATTGATGTTTTAGGAAAAATATGAAAACGCACCAAGTAATTAACACACATTTGTGCCAGCTTCTGAACACATTTGCAACTTAAAAACTGTGTGGAATTTGGAACATGCACACATTGTGTCCACATGTGCTAGCTCCCATCATGGTGGATGAATGGCAACGTTTTTTTGGGGGTGCAAACACTTTACGAACTACGAAAGTGGTTGTGGTGAAGGGGTTGCACCCCCAAAAAACGTCCATTCATCCCCATGATGGAAAATGCCACTTTTGAAGCTTCTAGGCATGTGTTTTACCATCTAATGACCATTTTCAGACCCAAATTGTGTGCATGTTCTAAATTTCCACTTTCCGGGGGTGACCCCCCCATGTGATGAAGGCAAGATTAAACACACTTTGAACATATAGTCATGTCTGATCTTGTCTTCACTTTACAAAGTTGAACTTTCCTAGTTCATAGGTTCTGTTTTGCTCCATGCCTGGTTTTACCAATTGCGGAATGTTTGTAAACAATGTTGTAAATAACCAAGATGTTGTCAGTTTTGGCGTGAAGATTGTAAACGCACTTGTGAATGTTTTCCTAGTAAACTTTTTTATTTTTCTAAATGTGTGGCTTCCTTATTTAAAAAACACAATGCATTATGTATGTAAAATTTAAAGGATATGGGGGGCAATGGGTGTTATTTACTAAAGGCAAATCCACTTTGCACTGCAATTTTCTTTCCCAGGGAACTTTTTCAATGCACTTGTAGAGCATAGCGGATTTGACTTATGTAAATGACACCCACAGTGCTTTGTACGAAAACACGGAGCACAGCATTTTTGAGAATACACACATGTCAGACCTGGTGATGAAAAGGAGTATTTTGGGTGTCAGTTATGCAGGACAAACCTTCTCTAGACCAAAGATTAGGTAGCAAACACACAACATGAGAATAATCTTTTTGGGAAGAAGAGACTGTTACCTCCTTTTGCCCAGAAAGTGCATTCCCACTGTCGAAGGCAAAGGGAAAAAATGTCAAGGTAAAATAAGCTAAAAAGAAGACTGAAATGACAAGAAATCATAGGTTGGTTAAAATATCAGATTTATTAAAAAATGCCTCTCACACATCGTCAGGCAGAGCAATGGCCCCCCTACCCACAAAGTACTCCATATATTGCTCGCGGACCACGCGGGCATTTAGAGGGGGCAAGCCTGGACGTGCCACTTGAAGGGCTGTGAGGTCCGCATTTGGAGGGCCCTCCACATCTGGGCCAACGGGCACCACATAGTTCCTGTTATGTCTTTTGAGGAAGTTGTGCAATATGCAACAGGCAAGAACTATGTGGTTCAGTTTGTATTCCGCCAAGTTAAATGCCGTCAGGAACAGGCGGAAGCGGCTGGCCAGGATGCCAAAAGTGTTCTCCACCACTCTTCTGGCTCTGGACAGCCTGTAGTTGAAGACCCTCTGGTCCGGGGTGAGGGTCCTCATCGGGAACGGCCTCATCACATGGGGAGTCAACACAAACGCTTCATCTGCGACAAAGACGAAGGGGAGTCCTTCGGCATTCTCCTCTGGAGGTGGCAAGCACAGACTGCCACTTTGGAGACGCCAGTAGAACTCCGTGTGCGTAATGGCACCACCATCCGAGATCCGGCCGTTCATCCCCACGTCCACATACATAAACTCGTATGTTGCCGACACCACCGCCAACATTACTACACTATTAAACCCTTTATAATTATAATAGTAGGACCCCGAGTTGGGCGGTGGGACGATGCGGACGTGTTTCCCATCAATTGCCCCTCCGCAGTTAGGAAAGTCCCAACGGCTGGCAAAGTGGGAGGCCACAGTCTGCCATTCCTGTGGCGTGGAAGGGAACTGTGGAGTGAAACAAGAAAAAATAATTAGTCACTTTGCACCTAAACATTGCAAGCAGATTAGACAATCAACATCTTGGAACAAGAGCATTGTATAAAATTGGAGGCTGGAAAGTATTTGCACAGAAAAGTAGAGGCTCCCCTTCACAGATTACTCACCCCCCATCAATCCCCCCACTTCTGATGGGACATTGGCAATAACTAGGGTTTTGGGGGGGGGTGGGGACAGGTAACCCTCTGCACTTCATTGATTGGCAAATGGCTCAATAATGTGTGCTAGTTTGGCCAGACCCTCTGTACTTAACACTATTGGCAGCCCCCAGGAAAGATCAAATAACATTTCAACCCCCCCCCCCCCCCCCCCCAAAAAAAAAAAGGCAGGCACAGTGTGACATTATGAAATTACCAAGCAAGCTAATAGGAGGGAAAGAAGACAAAAAAATAGGAAATGGAATGTATGGAGGCAGCCCCTTGCACTACATGCTTTGCTGAATTCATCCCTAAAGATGCCCACTATAAAGAGGTAGGTATATAGTGTGTATGGACCTTGGGAAAGCCAGCAGATAAAGGATTGGTACCATCTGACAGAGCAGTTGGGGGAGGGGGTTCCTAATGAGTTTGCCCCCCCCACCAACAAAAAAAAAACAAAAAAAAAAGGGCTCTACATGAAGTAAACCACACAGCAAACATTTGTGCATATTTTAGGGGGTGTTTGGGGGCAAACAATACTATGCAGCAGACAAAAGACATTGATTAAGTGACTAGGCCATAGGTGTCTATTGGGGCAGAAGAGCATGCTGGGGAGGTAAGTGAAGGGAAAAATGCATGAAGGAGAAAAGGGGCACAGCATATTAGAACATATTGCAATCATGGTAATTAGGGAAGGAGGTCAAAAATAGAAGACATTAGCAAACAGAGCATACATAGAAGGGAATAGTAAAGTAGAAATGTTACCTTAATATAGTCCTCCTGCAGGACCTGAATGATGGCAGAACAGGTCTCTGGAATAATGATTCCCAGGGCCTGGGGAGAGATACCTGAAGAGAACTTCAAATCCTGAAGACTTCTCCCTGTCGCCAAGTACCTCAACGTGGCAACAAGCCTCTGCTCCGGAGTAATGGCTTGTCTCATGCAGGTATCCTGCCGGCTTATAAAGGGGGTCAGCAAAGCCAAAAGACAGTGAAAATCAGGGTCCGTCATCCTGAGAAAGTTCCTGAAATTATCAGTATTATTCTCCCGGATCTCACGAAGCAAAGGCATGTGCGAGAATTGGTCACGCTGAAGCAACCAATTCTTGGTCCACATACTCCTCGTCACTCTGTTCATGGACGGGTCTTGGCTCAAAGCTAAAAGCCCGACACCAATTCCGCGTACAGCACGAACTCGGCGACGAGTACGCACGGGAAACATCGCTCACAAGGTCACAAAAGGTCGGCTGGTCAGAACGGACAAACAGAAAGCACCGATAAACAGCAAGGCCTGAAAGAACGAAATGAATACCAGCAACGAGCAGACAATAAGCAGTGCAAATCAAAGCGTCCTATATCAAGATATAGGCCGCAATGACCAACAAATGCGAACTGACTACACGCACTAATAAACAGATACACACGACAAGCAGAAACTGAAGAGCAGTAACGATCTGAGTCAGAAAACTGAGAAGCGCGAATCTTAAGTCACCAAACTTCGACTAACTCTCGATAAACACGGGATCAGCAGAAGGAGCCCAACGGGTGCCTGACGTGGTGCTGAACTTCCCTTTTGTAATCTCGTGGACGACGACTTACGTCACGACGTTCTTCCAGACCGGATATTCCGACAACGTAGTCCGACCGACTGTGTACGCAACACCAACATCGGACAAAGTACGACGGACAAAATCCGACCGACCTGGTCCGCGGATTGTCCGACCGTGTGTATGGGGCTTTAAAATAAAAGTGGCATCCCTGGGGCACATCTAGTAATAGTGCATCAAATTTGGCAGGCTATTCAGGATGATGGTGGGGCTAAGGTTGTCTGTCTTTGTTTTTTTTATTAAAGCAGAACATATAAAACTGAAAACCCAGCTGTGCATGGAGCCATCTAATTAATACTGAGACCCCCCAAAGGCAACTTTGCTGTGCTGCTCTAATTTAGGAATTCAGTTGTTGTGCTTGTTATTCAGGCAAACGCAGATAAACCATTGAAATACATATACAAAAACAGTTTTATCTGACAAAAAATGTATTTCTATCCATCCGGTCCTGAGATTTACATAGCTCTGCCACACAGCTTATTCCTGCCAGGCAAGAGAGAGACATAATATTTCTCAACCACTGTTTCGTCATGTTTTTGGGGTTGTATTCGATATGTGCAAAGAGAGATCACAACAATACTTATAAGTATAACATTTATTAAAAGTAATAACAGACATACAGTATATAAAGAAAATATTAGAAAATATAACAATAATTGTTTAACTAAAGATGCGGTTTCGCCATGGAGTCCCCCCCGCTTTTTATATGGCATGGCACACAGGTGCTCACAGACGCATGCATAATTGGAAGCTCTGACGTGAGACTAAACTCTTACCAGTTTTGGCTTTGGTATTATAGACCTTGAATGTAAGGAAATGGCCAATCGTAGAGAAAAAAGTGGGCTCGGCCACATCCTGGTTAGTTAACAATAACATTCTTTTTGTGTGAGACCACTAGACAACTTTAACTAGGGAAATATGTAAAATGCAATTTTCCTATTAACCACACTTTCACTTTTACTTGCAGGTCCCTTGCCCACCTTCACCTTGTGACTGGACAGTGAAATGGGAAGCAGCATAATGATGAGCTCATCTCACTGTCAGTCTGTTCTCTCCTCCTATCAGCAAGCTTCTTGCAATGCAACCTGATGGTCTCCCTCTGCTGCTTCTTCTTCCTCCTCACTGAGCTCTGCTGACTGTACAGTGACTGAAAGAAGCTGATACCAAGTCAACTTTGAGTACCTACGCTGCTTGTATTAAAGAGCTGTGCCAATTCTTATCTTATATCTGACTGAAGGGCAGCTTTAACCACTTGCTGACTGGGCACCTAAACCCCCTTCCTGCCCAGACCAATTTTCCGCTTTCAGTGCTGTCAATCTTTGAACGACAATTGCGCGGTCATACAACACTGTACCCAAAATTACATTTTTATCATTTTTTTTTCCCACAAATAGAGCTTTTATATTTTATCACCTCTGGGTTTTTAATTTTTTGTAAAAAAAATGTAAAAAGACCGAAATAAAAAAAAAATACAAAACCGTTTTATATTTTGTTAATAAATTTTGCAAACATGTAATTTTTCTCCTTCATTGATGTACGCTGATGAGGCAGCACTTATGGGCACTAATAGGCGGCACTGATTGGTGGCATTGGTGGGCAATAAGAGGTGCCACTCATGGGTGGCACTGATGGGCGTCACTAAAAGGCATTGATAGCTGGCACTGAAGGGCACTAATAGGTGGCTCTGATAGCTTGCACTGATAGCTGGCACTGATGGGTGTCAGTGATGGGCACTGGTAGGTGACACTGATAGGCAGCACTGCTAGGTGGCACTGATGAGGCACTGATTGGCACCACTGGTGGGCATTGATAGGTGGCACTTGCGGGCATTGGTAGGTGGCACTGATTGCTGGCACTGTTATGCACTGATTCATGGCACAGTGGCCACTGCCAGGTGGCACTGGCAGGCGGTACTGGTTGGCACAGATGAGTCCCTCTTCCTCTTCGGGATCGATGTCCCTTGCACAGAAGCTGGTGATCAGCTTTTTTTCTCCTCACGCTGTCAGCGCGAGGATTAAAAAAAAAAAAACGTTTACTAATCTTCTGTTTACATCACGTGGTAAGGGGCCAGGATCGACACCTTACTCCGATTGGTGATCACCTGAGTCTCGTTGACTCTGTGATCACAGCGCACACCGAGGAGGAGCGTGCAAAGGGAGTGTGCAAAGGGGAGGACATCTATTGATGGCCTCCCGGCAAAGTAGATCTGCTCTGTAGCCGTCATTCGGAGTTAAAGTAGAAGTCCACGAAAACTTTTTTCAGGTTTTCACTAGAGTGCACAAGGTCTCTATCAGATGTTTATCCTTCCCCCCTGGGGATGTTTTCCTTAATTTCTTGTACCAAAGGCACAACAGGAAGTAAGAACAAAATGGGAAATTCCTTCTTTGAAAGCTGATATCAGACACGTTCTAATCTATTCCTATGCTGGTGAAAACTGTGAAATTTACTCTCACTTTCTATGACGGTGACAACGGATATCAGAACAAATAATAAGGGTCAATAAAGACATTAATGAGGCACTAAACCTCTTCCATTTTTTTCAGAATTATAGTTATAGCTATAATGCCATTTAAAATAGAAATGGAAAGCAGTAGAATAAGTTTTGGGCAGATTACAACCCTTTATCTGCAAAGAAGCTGGAATTTATACAATGCAGAGTCTGTAGTTATGTATTATGTAATGTGGGGTTTCCCTTTTGTTATTATTAGACTAAATATTGGGCATACGGATAAGGATAGTATAACACAATGTACAGCAGCATAATATCTATTTCAGCATTGAGATTACCCTGACACTATGGTTCTCATCACTGCTCACGCCATTTAGGAATTTTGCTTATCCTGCTATAGCAAGGGTGTTGCTTTCTATTCCATTCTCTGTACTATAAAATTAACTTAAAATCCAACCATGAGTGTTGACCCTTGGGATTGCCAAGTATATGGACTTGGAAACTCAAGGCTAGAGATCTTACCATTGGGGGTCTAAAGAGACAAAACAATTGACAAGGCTTGAATTGGTTTTTGGCAACATTTTTGTAGTTAGTTTGTATGGACCGACATTCATAGAGGAGGCACAAACATGTAAAAAACAAACAAACAAAAAACAAAAGAGAGTAAAAAAGGAAGAAATTGGTAAGGCAAGCATATAACATGAAATAGCATGTCAACAGGTTTAGAGTCCAAGTTCACAAGTCCATCAAGTATCAGCCAGGATGCCAGCAAAAAAGGAAAGCCAGGATAGACAAGACACTCAAGACAAGATCCCCAATATGTGGCCCACAGGATGTCAATAATGAGAACTACAAGATGAAGAATTCAAATGCTGTCTCTCCTCTGTACTGCCATGACTAACACATTTCAAGACATCTGCTCCTTCAGAGTTACAGATTATATAGTTTAGCAATCCCCTGATGAGTGTGTTTCTTATGTTGTGGTTTCTGTTGTGACCCCATAAAGAGCCCTTAAAGTCTGTGTTGCGAGGAATACAAAGGTCGCCAATGCTGATCTAATGGTTTAAATATGTTCTGAGTCCCTGACTAAGAACCAGCATACAGTGAATTGCATTGTTAATAATTCAACCAATAGAAAAAAAGAAATGAATTTAAAATCTCCATTTACACAATCCTATACCCACAATTAATCCAGAGGTAGGCAAAAAAAAAAAAAAAAACAACATATGAAGCATGATCCAATTTGCACCAGCAGTGGGAAAAAATCCTTCCTGTTCCTCCAGAAAGGGAGGTCAGAACTCCATGCATTCTTACATAGTTACATAGTTAGTTAGGTTGAAAAAAGACACAAGTCCATCCAGTTCAGCCATAAAAAAAAAAAAAAAAAAAAATAAAAAATATCGTACAATCCAATATACCCAATTCTATACCCACAGTTGATCCAGAGGAAGGCAAAAAAACCCCAGCAGAGCATGCTCCAATTTGCTACAGCAGGGGAAACAATCCTTCCTGATCCCCCAAGAGGCAATCGGATTTTCCCTGGATCAACTTGTCCCAAGAGAATGACTCAGAAGGTACCAAAGCCACTGGATCCAAATGACAACTGGTTGAGAAGGTTGTCTGAGGCAGATGCACATATCTTTTAGTACAAGTATCATTCAAAGGAAACTCCTTTTCTGGAAACACTAGTTCTCAGGCTGTCATTTTGGTCCAATGACTTCAACACTTGACCTAGAACAAGAAAATGGATATTAAACTTCAATTTCTCTCTGACTTTCCAAATATGCATGTTTGTTTTGGGACAGTGTCTAAGGCAGTTTATAGATGATGCAATTTTCTTTCTTGCTCCCATGGGTTGGAGGAAAGAAAATTGCTTGATTCCCCCATCAACACAGGCAGTCACAGTTGGGGGAATCCCTCCGACTGAGCTATTGTGTTCTACTGGGAGCCGTCCCTGCCAGGAGAACACAGTGATTATTGCTAGCGGCTATAGCCACTGGCAACAATTGCATGTAAAAATCCAAATGCTCGAGTACAATCAGCCTGCCCATAGATGGTTCTAATCTCAGCCGGCCGTTGCTGAACCAGACAAGATTTGAACCATCTATGACCGGCTTTAGAAAGTATTAATGTCAAAGACAGCAAGGCAAGTTGTATTTTCGGAATCAAGTCAGCAATGGCATCCTCTGCATTTGTCTCAGTACAGGTTTCCTTTAAAAGTAAAAAAAAAAGTATAACTTCACCTACTGCAAAAATAAAAAAAAATCTCTTTCGGAATGAGAACAATTTTATGAGCAGCTGTCACAAAGAAATCAGATTAGAAGGTTATTTATACAAATTAATTGTCCTATTGCCAGGCGCATTAAGCATTTCAGGTGTGAACATTTACCCCTCAGGGTGCAGTTAAGCAGCCCACTCATATTCCTGCCACTATTCCATTCCTCTCTATAGGAAACCTCCCCTGTAGCTTACTGACATATATGACCTATATGAAATTAGGAATTAGAAACTGACATTTTACCATCATTCAACCGTTCTGTATGACACATCCTGCTGACTTTTGTCGTATGCCAATATTTTAATCATCATGACAATTAAAAATAATGAAATGCAAGTTCATTACAGAGATACGGTAATGTTTAAACTGCATCATATACAATTACGGTACTAAGAACTGTGTAGCTTGCGTGGAATTCATCCTGCTTAGAATGATCTAGACTGGGAATTATTCACCACTTACTGGCAATCATTTGGGTTCTGCATCTAATTATTTCTTTTCTGCGTTGTAGAAAATGCTCCTAAGGATCTAATCCATGTACTATTTCATCACAACATGATAGGTTCTGTATGAGAACCATGTACATTAATTCTAGGGTAAAAGGCCGTGGAGTGTTACCCA
Source organism: Lithobates sylvaticus (assembly GCA_028564925.1). NCBI lineage: Eukaryota > Metazoa > Chordata > Amphibia > Anura > Ranidae > Lithobates > Lithobates sylvaticus. Next base: position 705,324,319 of record CM053026.1, on the reverse strand, counting down.
AAGCAACATTTCTATTGTCATTTTTCCAACGCTGAAAGCAAACAGCTAATTGGCTGCTATGGATGACATTGATGATTTTTCTAGGTGTTTATATAACGAGCATATGCTCAACTGTAACTGGTTCTCTTAAGTCAGAATGAAAGTCAGGTACAGAATCTCACATTTTAGGATAACGGCTAAGCACAATTGCATAGTGGTTATAAGAGAGTACAGTTGTAGAGTTCCTTTACTAGCACTGCAGGAAAGTCATCCATAAACAAATACATGTAGAGGTGCAGTTAAATAGCTATGCAAATTAGCAAAAAGCAAGGTCAGTATTTAGTGCAGAAGAGGCTTATTCAGTGTTAGGGATTAGTTGGGTTAGGATAGGTTAATGTTGGCTGTAAGGTTTTGGAGGTTTATTTTAAAGCTTTATTTCAGGTGTGGCAAAGCTCATTGCCCATCACCCACACCTGTTGGCACTTTTATTTTTTTTACATACCTTTTTTACCAGCTATCTTCTGTTTTGGTTGTGGTCTTCTTCTTCCCATTCGGTCTTATTCTTCCCTTACGCAGAGGGCAATTCTTAATCCTATCTAGTGACGTGTAACCACTGCTCAGCAGTACTGTGAACAAAGGATGGTTTGATGATGTACCCTCAGAGTGCCAAGACCTGACAGGAAGTGGTTTGCATGAGGCCTGGCATCATTAAAAATGGAAAACCAGCAGCAGAAAGAAAACATGAGTCTTCTTAGGAGAGTAAAGCAAATTGGGGTTAATGGCGCTACCTTAAGAAAGAGAGTGATTGCTCAATCCCTTCGTGTAGAATGGTAAGTGTGTAGTGCAACAGCCAAAGGCTGTTATACTCCACTGGTTAAAACCTCAAGTATTTGACTACCATAAACCATCTATATCAGGGATCTCCAAACTACGACCCTCCAGCTGTTGTGGAACTACACGTCCCATGAGGAATTGTAAAATTCTGACATTCACAGAATTGTAGTTCCTGAACAACTGGAGGGCCATAGTTTGGAGACCCCTGATTCTATATTGTGACATATAATAACATAGTTGAGTGCAAAACAACAGTGTGAAGTAATATCTACCTTCACAGGTATATGAAGTGGATAAGGGTAAAAACTTTTTAACCTAAAAAAGATTATTGTGAAATAACATCAAAAAACATCTCATTTGATAACATCTGAACTCTCATTTTTTTTGACTGGAAAATCCCTTCCATATTAGCTAATGTGTCCATGCACACTATAGGGTTTTCAGGAGTTTACAGGCACATGAGCTTACAGGCAGAAAAAAACGCCACCAAAATCATGTTTCTGAGAGGAGCTTTCAAGCAGAAAAGACGCATAAGTGCCCAAAAATGCACAAAAAAGTGTGAAATGGCTTGAAAAAGCACAAAAAAAACCCATAAAAAAAGTACAAAAGAAATGGTAAAAATGAGCCGAGCTTATGCTTAAAAAAGCTCAAAAACAAGCAATAAAAATGTTATATATATATATATATATATATATATATATATATATATATATATATATACACACACACACACACTATATTATATACTATGGGACACCTGCCTTTACATGCATATGAACTTTAATGGCACCCCAGTCTTACTTGGTAGGGTTCAATATTGAGTTGGCCCACCATTTGCAGCTATAACACTTTCCACTGTTCTGGGAAGGCTGTCCACAAGGTGGTTTAGGAGTGTGTTTGTGGGAATGTTTGACCAGTCTTCTGGAGCCCCGTACACGACAATCCGCCAGACTTTCCAGCGGAGGTCCGCCGGACTTTCCGAACGTGTGGACTTGCTCACAAACGCCCAGACTTTTCCAGCGGACAATCCACGCCCAGACTTTTCCAGCGGACAATAGCCCCGTCACCTGGTATGGTTTTGAAAAAAAAAAAATCCATATCAGATCCTTATCCGAGCACGCAGCCTGGCCGGTCAGGAAAGGGGTGGGGACGAGCGAGCACCCCCCCTCCTGAGCCGTACCTGGCCGCGTGAAATGGGGAAAGGGGGGCCCTGCGGACTTGCCCACACACGGGACTGTGACATCATATGGGACGGGGTTACCATGTGACATGAGACGGTGGCCCCGCCCCTTGTCCCTATATAACTGGCAGCGCAACATGTCTGAGCCATTAGAAGAGGAGACAGCGACGAGTCAACATCTGAAGACGAAAGAAGAACAAGAAGCAGAAGAAGAAGAAGCAAAAGGCGGCGACGGCGACAGAAGCCCATGCCAACGCTATTAAAAGAGCTGGAAGAAGAAAGCAGAGGCCCGGCAAGAAGAATAGAAGAGACCCCCAAAGACCCCCGAAGTCGGAACAAGACCCCCAGACGGCAGCAGCGACGAAGAAGAAAGCCGGGCTCCTCCACTAGTGAAAGAGCTAGTAAAAGAGCAGAAGATAGCGGAGGAGTGCGGCGAGAAGACCCCCCAAGACGGAAGAAAACGCCCGGAGCTGTGCAATAAAGTATTTAAAAAAATGGTGTTGTTTTTTTTTATTTACACTTCTTTCCTTAGGTGAATGGGTAGGGGTACATCGTACCCCATACTCATTCACATAGGGTGGGGGCCCGGTATCTGGGGGCCCTCTTATTAAAGAGGGCTCCCGGATTCCGATAAGCCCCCTGCCGCAGACCCCGACAACCGACGGTCAGGGTTGTCGGGAAGAGGCCCTTGTCCTTATCAACATGGGGACAAGGTGCTTTCCCCAGGGCACCCCCCATGTTGAGGGCACGCGGCCTGGTATGGCTCAGGAGGGGGAGGCGCTTGCTCGTCCCCACCCCCTTTCCTGACCGGCCGGGCTGCGTGCTCGGATAAGGGTCTGATATGGATTTGGGGGGGACCCCCATGCCGTTTTTTCAGCGTAGGGATTCCCCTTTAAATCTATACCAGGTGACGGGGCAAGCGAGATGTCAATGACGGCGGCATTCACTTCCTTCGCTAGTCTCATCTACCTGGAGTCACGTTCTAAATGAACGGACTTTGCAACGGTGTGTCGGACTAGCACACAGACGGCGGGATTGTCTGCCGGACTCCCGAGTCGGGCGGACAATTTTAAGTCAAAACTTAAAACTAAGTCCACCGGACTTTTGGGAACAAAAAGTCAGCCGGAGCCCCACACACGGTCGGATTGTCTGGCGGACTCTAGTCCGGCGGACAATCCCGCCGGAAAGTCCGATCGTGTGTACGCGGCATGGGAGTGTATTTGTGAGGTCAGGCACTGATGTGGAAGAGAAGACCTGGCTTGCAGTCTCCACTCCATTCAATCGGGTTACGGCCAGTACTCTGTGCAGGCCAGCCAAGTTCTTCCACCCCAAACTCGCTCATCTATGTTTTTTATGGACCTTGCTTTTTGCACTGGTCCAAATCATTTCGTGGGGGAGGATTATGGCGTGGGGTTGTTTTTCAGGGGTTGGGCTTGACCCTTAAGTTCCAGTGAAGGGAACTCTTAAGGTGTCAGCATTTTGGATAACTTCATGCTCCCGACTTTGTGGGAACATGTAGAATTCGATAATAATTGTAGAAAACGATATATCACTACAATCTAGATATTATCTCCTCTATGTACTCTTTACTTTGCCTAGTCTCTGTAGATTAGTCAGTCTGTTAAAACTATGAGCGCATGCTACTGTTAGTATCACAATAATACATTTAGTTATGAAACCAAACACACGGCTAGGAATAATCAAATCTTATTTATTTCCCAAGGAAATAAGAAAGCTAACGTGTCTTAAAAGGGGGTTACACAATTACATAACATACAGCAAGGCTACAATACGATGAAATACTATACAGTTAAAATACAATATAATGATCTACTTAACGCGATCCTCGCAGTAAAGGTCCATGTGGCATAGGCCTCAACTCCAACGTAGGCCTCAAAGATGGCCGCTTAGCAGAGAGACATCTTCATGACATGCGCAACCAGCCTACAGACACAGAGAGACTGTCCTTCTTGTGTGTGTGTCCCTTCCATTCAGACATGCACGCCCACTCATTCAAATCTCCCCCCCCCCCCTGCTTCGCACCCAATGAACACCAGAAAAGGTGATCCAGGAAGTACACTGCACTCTCCACTCAGGGGCAGTGTCTCTAGCCTGGAGCCGTCTTCACCGCAGGTGGGCCTGAGCCAAGCCATTGCTTCTGAATACAAAGCTTGCTTCATTCCAACTTTGGCAATCTGGCTTGCAGCAAAACAGGAAGTGAACCGCAGAAATATTAAATCCAACAGAACAGTTTGGGGATAGCCCCTTCCTGTTTCAACATGACTGCGCACTAGTGCACAAAGCAAGGTCTATAAAGACATTGATGACCAAGTTTGGGGTGGAGGAACTTGACTGGCCTGCATGAGAGTCCAGACCTCAACCAGATAGAACACCTATGGAATGAATCAGAGCGGAGACTGTGAGCCAGGCCTTCTTGTCCACAACAGTGCCTAACCTCACAAATGCACTTCTGGAAGAATGGTCAAACATTTCCATAGACACTCTCCTAAACCTTGTGGACAGCCTTCCCAGAGGAGTTGAAGCTTTTATAGCCGCAAAGGGTGGGAGAACTCAATATTAAACCCTACGGATTAAGACTGAGATGCCATTAAAGTTCATGTAGGCAGGCATCCCAATACTTTCAGTAATATAGTGTATATATATATATATATATATATATATATATATACTAAGGATGGGCCCGGTGCTCGATGCGAACCCACGTTCGCATCGAGCACCGGGCGTTCGCTCGCTCGGCGAGCCCAGAACTATTTTGGCCGCTCGCATCACGTTCGTGTGTTGCGAGCGGCCCCGCAATGCATTGCGGCCGGCGCGGCCGACGCAGTGCATTGCTGGCTGATGATTGGCCAAGCATGCACTGTGACCCCGCATGCTTGGCCAATCACAGCCCCGGAAACTCGAAGAGCCATAATTGGCTACAGGCAGGACGCCTGTAGCCAATTACAGCTCAGGGGCTGTAGTACACGCCCCCCCTATAAAACGCCGCCACGCCGTCTGCGCCGGTCACATGCTGTTCCGGCGCAGATTGAGCAGGCTGTTTCTGTGACACTCTGCTGCATTTAGATAGATAGAGAGATTCACTTGCAGAGATTGAGTTAGATAGATTCAGTTACAAAGATTGATTGACAAAGAGGGGCTTGTAGTGTGCTCGTGGCAGGCAGGCAGAGCTCCTATATTTTGTTACCAGAAGCACCTATAGGACTTGTAGTGTGTTCGTGGCAGGCAGGCAGAGCTCCTATATTTTGTTACCAGAAGCACCTATAGAACTTGTAGTGTGTTCGTGGCAGGCAGGCAGAGCTCCTATATTTTGTTACCAGAAGCACCTATAGGACTTGTAGTGTGTTCGTGGCAGGCAGGCAGAGCTCCTATATTTTGTTACCAGAAGCACCTATAGGACTTGTAGTGTGTTAGTGGCAGGCAGGCAGAGCTCCTATATTTTGTTACCAGAAGCACCTATAGGACTTGTAGTGTGTTCGTGGCAGGCAGGCAGAGCTCCTATATTTTGTTACCAGAAGCACCTATAGGACTTGTAGTGTGTTAGTGGCAGGCAGGCAGAGCTCCTATATTTTGTTACCAGAAGCACCTATAGGACTTGTAGTGTGTTCGTGGCAGGCAGGCAGAGCTCCTATATTTTGTTCCCAGAGGCACCTATAGGACTTGAAGTGTGTTAGTCCCATTACACACACAGAGCTATATTTTCTTCCCAGAAGCACCTATAGGACTTGAAGTGTGTTAGTCCCATTACACACACAGAGCTATATTTTCTTCCCAGAAGCACCTATAGGACTTGAAGTGTGTTAGTCCCATTACACACACAGAGCTATATTTTCTTCCCAGAAGCACCTATAGGACTTGAAGTGTGTTAGTCCCATCACACACACAGAGCTATATTTTGTTCCCAGAAGCACCTATAGGACTTGAAGTGTGTTAGTCCCATTACACACACAGAGCTATATTTTTCTTCCCAGAAGCACCTATAGGACTTGAAGTGTGTTAGTCCCATCACACACACAGAGCTATATTTTGTTCCCAGAAGCACCTATAGGACTTGAAGTGTGTTAGTCCCATTACACACACAGAGCTATATTTTGTTCCCAGAAGCACCTATAGGACTTGAAGTGTGTTAGTCCCATTACACACATAGAGCTATATTTTCTTCCAGAAGCACCTATAGGACTTGAAGTGTGTTAGTCCCATTACACACAAAGAGCTATACTTTGTTCCCAGAAGCACCTATAGGACTTGAAGTGTGTTAGTCCCATTACACACACAGAGCTATATTTTCTTCCCAGAAGCACCTATAGGACTTGTAGTGTGTTAGTGGCAGGCAGGCAGAGCTCCTATATTTTGTTACCAGAAGCACCTATAGGACTTGTAGTGTGTTCGTGGCAGGCAGGCAGAGCTCCTATATTTTGTTCCCAGAGGCACCTATAGGACTTGAAGTGTGTTAGTCCCATTACACACACAGAGCTATATTTTTCTTCCCAGAAGCACCTATAGGACTTGAAGTGTGTTAGTCCCATTACACACACAGAGCTATATTTTCTTCCCAGAAGCACCTATAGGACTTGAAGTGTGTTAGTCCCATTACACACACAGAGCTATATTTTCTTCCCAGAAGCACCTATAGGACTTGAAGTGTGTTAGTCCCATCACACACACAGAGCTATATTTTGTTCCCAGAAGCACCTATAGGACTTGAAGTGTGTTAGTCCCATTACACACACAGAGCTATATTTTGTTCCCAGAAGCACCTATAGGACTTGAAGTGTGTTAGTCCCATTACACACACAGAGCTATATTTTCTTCCCAGAAGCACCTATAGGACTTGAAGTGTGTTAGTCCCATCACACACACAGAGCTATATTTTCTTCCCAGAAGCACCTATAGGACTTGAAGTGTGTTAGTCCCATTACACACACAGAGCTATATTTTGTTCCCAGAAGCACCTATAGGACTTGAAGTGTGTTAGTCCCATTACACACACAGAGCTATATTTTCTTCCCAGAAGCACCTATAGGACTTGAAGTGTGTTAGTCCCATCACACACACAGAGCTATATTTTCTTCCCAGAAGCACCTATAGGACTTGAAGTGTGTTAGTCCCATTACACACACAGAGCTATATTTTGTTCCCAGAAGCACCTATAGGACTTGAAGTGTGTTAGTCCCATTACACACACAGAGCTATATTTTCTTCCCAGAAGCACCTATAGGACTTGAAGTGTGTTAGTCCCATCACACACACAGAGCTATATTTTCTTCCCAGAAGCACCTATAGGACTTGAAGTGTGTTAGTCCCATTACACACACAGAGCTATATTTTCTTCCCAGAAGCACCTATAGGACTTGAAGTGTGTTAGTCCCATCACACACACAGAGCTATATTTTGTTCCCAGAAGCACCTATAGGACTTGAAGTGTGTTAGTCCCATTACACACACAGAGCTATATTTTGTTCCCAGAAGCACCTATAGGACTTGAAGTGTGTTAGTCCCATTACACACACAGAGCTATATTTTCTTCCCAGAAGCACCTATAGGACTTGAAGTGTGTTAGTCCCATCACACACAAAGAGCTATACTTTGTTCCCAGAAGCACCTATAGGACTTGAAGTGTGTTAGTCCCATCACACACACAGAGCTATATTTTGTTCCCAGAAGCACCTATAGGACTTGAAGTGTGTTAGTCCCATCACACACACAGAGCTATATTTTCTTCCCAGAAGCACCTATAGGACTTGAAGTGTGTTAGTCCCATCACACACACAGAGCTATATTTTGTTCCCAGAAGCACCTATAGGACTTGAAGTGTGTTAGTCCCATTACACACACAGAGCTATATTTTCTTCCCAGAAGCACCTATAGGACTTGAAGTGTGTTAGTCCCATCACACACAAAGAGCTATACTTTGTTCCCAGAAGCACCTATAGGACTTGAAGTGTGTTAGTCCCATCACACACACAGAGCTATATTTTGTTCCCAGAAGCACCTATAGGACTTGAAGTGTGTTAGTCCCATCACACACACAGAGCTATATTTTCTTCCCAGAAGCACCTATAGGACTTGAAGTGTGTTAGTCCCATTACACACACAGAGCTATATTTTGTTCCCAGAAGCACCTATAGGACTTGAAGTGTGTTAGTCCCATTACACACACAGAGCTATATTTTCTTCCCAGAAGCACCTATAGGACTTGAAGTGTGTTAGTCCCATCACACACACAGAGCTATATTTTGTTCCCAGAAGCACCTATAGGACTTGAAGTGTGTTAGTCCCATTACACACACAGAGCTATATTTTGTTCCCAGAAGCACCTATAGGACTTGAAGTGTGTTTAGTCCCATCACACACACAGAGCTATATTTTGTTCCCAGAAGCACCTATAGGACTTGAAGTGTGTTAGTCCCATTACACACACAGAGCTATATTTTCTTCCCAGAAGCACCTATAGGACTTGAAGTGTGTTAGTCCCATCACACACACAGAGCTATATTTTCTTCCCAGAAGCACCTATAGGACTTGAAGTGTGTTAGTCCCATTACACACACAGAGCTATATTTTCTTCCCAGAAGCACCTATAGGACTTGAAGTGTGTTAGTCCCATCACACACACAGAGCTATATTTTGTTCCCAGAAGCACCTATAGGACTTGAAGTGTGTTAGTCCCATTACACACACAGAGCTATATTTTGTTCCCAGAAGCACCTATAGGACTTGAAGTGTGTTAGTCCCATTACACACACAGAGCTATATTTTCTTCCCAGAAGCACCTATAGGACTTGAAGTGTGTTAGTCCCATCACACACACAGAGCTATATTTTTTTTCCCAGAAGCACCTATAGGACTTGAAGTGTGTTAGTCCCATCACACAGAGCTCCTCTATTTTCTTTGCATAAGCACCCACAGGACTTCTAGTGTGTTAGTGGCATCACACAGAGCTCCTATATATTCTTCTCAGCAGCACCCACAGGACTTCTAGTGTGTTAGTGGCATCACACAGAGCTCCTCTATTTTCTTTGCAGAAGCACCCATAGGACTTCTAGTGTGTTAGTGGCATCACACAGAGCTCCTATATATTCTTCTCAGCAGCACCCACAGGACTTCTAGTGTGTTAGTGGCATCACACAGAGCTCCTCTATTTTCTTTGCAGAAGCACCCATAGGACTTCTAGTGTGTTAGTGGCATCACACAGAGCTCCTATATATTCTTCTCAGCAGCACCCACAGGACTTCTAGTGTGTTAGTGGCATCACACAGAGCTCCTCTATTTTCTTTGCATAAGCACCCACAGGACTTCTAGTGTGTTAGTGGCATCACACAGAGCTCCTCTATTTTCTTTGCATAAGCACCCACAGGACTTCTAGTGTGTTAGTGGCATCACACAGAGCTCCTCTATTTTCTTTGCAGAAGCACCCATAGGACTTCTAGTGTGTTAGTGGCATCACACAGAGCTCCTCTATTTTCTTTGCAGAAGCACCCATAGGACTTCTAGTGTGTTAGTGGCATCACACAGAGCTCCTATATTTTCTTCTCAGCAGCACCCACAGGACTACCGACTACAATGGCTGGAAGACCGCCAAGGGGAGGCAGAGCGTGCAGAGCCAAGAACACAGGGCAGGCAGGCTCTGTTTCTAGTGGACGTGGCCGTGGACGTGGACGTGGTCGTGCATCGTCATCAGCACGTGGCCATGGGACACGCGCGTCTTTGTTTTCGGCAGCTGGACATGTGGAGCCGCATCATGCTGAAGGCTTGGTAGAATGGATGACCAAGCCCTCCTCATCCTCCTCATCCTCTCTCACCCAGGCTCAGGGTACTGACAGAGCATCATCAGCCACCCCTTCCCTAGACCCACCATGTCCTCCTGAGGAGTCCCCCGAACTCTTTGAGCACAGTGTTGGGTACATGCTCCAGGAGGATGCCCAACGATTCGAAGGCTCGGATGACGATACCCAGCTTGAGGAATCTGGCAGTACAGTTCCACCAGCTGCAGCTTACTGCCAGGTTTGCTCTAGTGGTGAAGAGGGAGGGGATGATGAGGTCACTGACTCCACGTGGGTGCCTCAAGGGAGAGAGGATGAGGAGGAGGACGAGGAGGAGGAGGATGCGGCGTCACATGTCCAACGAGGCAGGATGCCCCCTGGAGGCCAGGTAGAGGCCAGCACAGCAACTGTACAACACCGCAGAGCTCCGCCTGTGCAGGGCGCTGCCTCTGCACGTTATCAGAAAAGTTCTTTGGTGTGGGCCTTTTTTGAGACGAGTGCAGCAGATCGCACCACTGCTATTTGCAATATTTGTCTCAAGCGTATCTCGCGTGGCCAAAACATCAGCCGCTTGGGCACGACAAGCATGACCAGACATATGGCGACCTGCCATGCAGCTCGTTGGCAGGCACACATAAAAGACCCACACCAAAGAACTAAGCGGACCTCTCCTTGCTCCTCCTCAGCTGGGATCTCCATCCCCACTACACCTTCAGTCCTCTCTGAAAGCTGCTCTGAGAGGACTGAAGGTGTAGAATTCGGTGTGTCACAACCAAGTACTTGCAGTACACCGACGTCCGAATGCAGCAGGCAAATTTCCCTGCCCCAGCTGCTGGACCGTAGAAAGAAGTACACTCCCAGCCATCCACATGCCCAGCGGTTGAATGCTAGCCTTGCTAAATTGCTAGCACTTCAACTGCTGCCTTTTCAGTTGGTAGACTCGGCCCCCTTCCGTGAGTTTGTTCAATGTGCGGTTCCTCAGTGGCAGGTTCCCAAACGCCACTTTTTCTCGCGGAAGGCGATTCCGTCTCTCTACCGGCATGTGGAGGGCAATGTCCATGCCTCGCTGGACAGGGCGGTCAGCGGTAAGGTGCATATTACCGCTGACTCATGGTCCAGCAGGCATGGACAGGGACGGTACCTTTCTTTCACGGCCCATTGGGTCACTCTATTGGCAGCTGGGAGGGATGCAGGACAAGGTGCAGTAGTGTTGGAGGTTGTTCCGCCACCACGCCTCCAAAACGCGACTACTGCTACTGGTTGTGACACACCTCTCTCCTCCACCCCCTCCTCTTCTTCTTCCTCCAGTGCTCTGTCCTTGGAACCAGCTGTGCTCCGTAGGCGTACAAGGGGCTACGCAAGTACGCAGGCAAAAAGATGCCATGCCGTGCTTGCGCTGGTGTGTTTGGGGGACAGGAGCCACACTGGGCCAGAGGTTCTGGCAGCTCTGCAGGGGCAGGCCGAGAGGTGGTTGACGCCACGTCAGCTTAAGCCAGGAATGGTCGTTTCTGACAATGGCACCAACCTCCTCTCCGCCCTGCGACAGGGGCAGCTCACCCATGTGCCCTGCATGGCTCACGTCCTCAACCTGGTGGTGCAGCGGTTCTTGGGCAGGTTCCCAGGCTTACAGGATGTCCTGAGGCAGGCCAGGAAAGTCTGTGTGCATTTCCGCCGATCTTATAATGCCAGTGCTCGGCTGACTGAGCTGCAAAAGGAGCTGAACCTGCCCAAGAACCGCCTAATATCTGACATGCCCACCAGGTGGAACTCAACGTTGGCCATGCTGCAGCGACTGCACACGCAGCAGAGGGCCATCAATGAGTACCTTTGCGACTACGGCACCAGGACAGGGTCAGGGGAGCTTGGTTTTTTTTCCCCACGTCAGTGGAGCATGATCAGGGATGCATGCACTGTCCTCTCACCATTTGAGGAGGCCACGAGGATGGTGAGCAGTGACAGTGCATGCATCAGTGACACTGTCCCTCTTGTCCACCTGTTGGAGCATACGCTACGTGGGATAATGGACAGGGCACTTGAGGCAGAACAGAGGCAGGAAGAGGAGGACTTCCTTGCCTCTCAAGGCCCCCTTTATCCGGACAGTGTTCCTTCTGTCCCACCCATCACACAGGAAGAGGATGAGGAGGAGGAGGAGGAGGAGGAGGAGGAGGAGGATTGTGTGAGCATGGAGGTGGAGCCTGGCACTCAGCATCAGCAGCAGCAGTCTTTTAGGGATGATGTACAGTCCCAACAAGCCAGTGGACTTGTACGTGGCTGGGAGGAGGTGGCTGGCGATCATGTCATCCTCAGTGACCCAGAAGACTCCGGACCGAATGCCTCAGCTAACCTACGCTGCATGGCCTCCCTGATCCTGCAAAGCCTGCGGAAGGATCCTCGTGTTCTTCGGATCAAGGAGAGGGACCATTACTGGCTGGCCACTCTCCTTGATCCGCGGTACAAGGGTAAGGTTGCGGACCTTATCTTGCCGTCGCAGAGGGAGCAGAGGATGAGACATCTCAGGGAGGCCTTGCAGAAAGGTCTGTGCAACGCGTTCCCAGAAACTGGGAGGCTACAAACTCCTGGTCCTGGGCGACGAGTTGCTGAGGCTTCGGTCAGTGGCAGAAGGAGCGGTGGGGAAGGTGGACGTCTGACCGATGCGTTCAGACAATTTTTTAGTCCGCAGCCCCAAGGTATGATCGGTTCCAGCAACCATCGCCAGCGTCTGATATACATGGTGCAGGAATACCTTGGGGCAAGGTCAGACTTGGACACCTTTCCCACCGAAAATCCTCTGGCTTACTGGGTCCTGAGGATGGATCACTGGCCAGAGCTTGCACAGTATGCAATTGAGCTACTGGCCTGTCCTGCCTCCAGCGTTCTTTCCGAACGCACATTCAGTGCTGCTGGAGGATTTGTGACTGATCATAGGGTGCGCCTGTCCACCGCCTCGGTTGATCGACTGACATTCATCAAAATGAATCAGTCTTGGATCACCACCAGCTACCAGGCACCTGAGGCGGATATAACCGAATAATTTTTAATGTCACATCCCTTCAAGACTGCCTATGCTGATGCTGAGTGACTGTCCTCTTATGTTCACTGACTATCCTCTTCCTCCTCCTCAATGATCCATGCCACAGCACCAGTGCCTAAGGCACAATTTTTCAGCCCCTGTTTAACAGGGGCGTGTACTTACAATTTTAAAAAAAAATGCTTCGCAACACGTGTGACTGCTGTGCTCCAAGTACAGTCTCTGTGAGGGCCGTGTTGCAGTGTTGTGGCACCAGCACCAGTGCCTAAGGCACAATTTTTCAGCCCCTGTTTAACAGGGGCGTGTACTTACAATTTTTAAAAAAATGCTTCGCAACACGTGTGACTGCTGTGCTCCAAGTACAGTCTCTGTGAGGGCCGTGTTGCAGTGTTGTGGCACCAGCACCAGTGCCTAAGGCACAATTTTTCAGCCCCTGTTTAACAGGGGCGTGTACTTACAATTTTTTAAAAAAATGCTTCGCAACACGTGTGACTGCTGTGCTCCAAGTACAGTCTCTGTGAGGGCCGTGTTGCAGTGTTGTGGCACCAGCACCAGTGCCTAAGGCACAATTTTTCAGCCCCTGTTTAACAGGGGCGTGTACTTACAATTTTTTTAAAAAAATGCTTCGCAACACGTGTGACTGCTGTGCTCCAAGTACAGTATCTGTGAGGGCCGGGTTGCAGTGTTGTGGCACCAGTGCCTAAGGCACAATTTTTCAGCCCCTGTTTAACAGGGGCGTGTACTTACAATTTTTTAAAAAAATGCTTCGCAACACGTGTGACTGCTGTGCTCCAAGTACAGTCTCTGTGAGGGCCGTGTTGCAGTGTTGTGGCACCAGCACCAGTGCCTAAGGCACAATTTTTCAGCCCCTGTTTAACAGGGGCGTGTACTTACAATTTTTAAAAAAAATGCTTCGCAACACGTGTGACTGCTGTGCTCCAAGTACAGTCTCTGTGAGGGCCGTGTTGCAGTGTTGTGGCACCAGCACCAGTGCCTAAGGCACAATTTTTCAGCCCCTGTTTAACAGGGGCGTGTACTTACAATTTTTTAAAAAAATGCTTCGCAACACGTGTGACTGCTGTGCTCCAAGTACAGTATCTGTGAGGGCCGGGTTGCAGTGTTGTGGCACCAGCACCAGTGCCTAAGGCACAATTTTTCAGCCCCTGTTTAACAGGGGCGTGTACTTACAATTTTTTAAAAAAAATGCTTCGCAACACGTGTGACTGCTGTGCTCCAAGTACAGTCTCTGTGAGGGGTTGCAGTGTTGTGGCACCAGCACCAGTGCCTAAGGCACAATTTTTCAGCCCCTGTTTAACAGGGGCGGGTAATTACAAATCTTGATCTAATAGTTCACAGCAGGGCCCATTCCTGCGCCCACCAAGAGTAACTATGAGGGCCTGCAGTCTTGTGGCAACACCGTCCACCACCACCGCCAAAGGCCCAATTTTTCTGCCCTGTTCATCAGGTGCTTGCAATTACAAATCTTGATCTAATAACTCACAGCAGGGCCCATTCCTGCGCCCACCAAGAGTAACTATGAGGGCCTACAGTCTTGTGGCAACACCGTCCACCACCACCGCCAAAGGCCCAATTTTTCTGCCCTGTTCATCAGGTGCTTGCAATTACAAATCTTGATCTAATAACTCACAGCAGGGCCCATTCCTGCGCCCACCAAGAGTAACTGTGAGAGCTTACAGTCTTGTGGCAAAACCGTCCACCACCACCACCACCACCACCCCCAATTTTTCTGCCCTGTTCAACAGGTGCATGCAATTACAAATCTTGATCTATTAACTCACAGCAGGGCCCATTCCTGTGCCCACCAGTCTTGTGGCTACACCAACATCTAATAGGGCAAATTTCTGCAGAGTATATACGCCAGGCCCCTACTTTCAAACATCCAACTTACAAACGACTCCTACTTGCAAATGGAAAGAGAAAACAGGAAGTGAGAGGAAATCTACCCCTAGGAAGGGAAATTCTATCCTGTTAGATTTAATTTGGGAAAAAGGTATCTCCTCTCTACTGATACTTTATCACCAATCCTTGTTTCAATTAAAACCCCACTTTTCCAAAAACATTTGTCATTGGGACGGAAAGTGAGGTGACATGTTCTGAACAGATGTGCAAAGACAGCAAATGTTACAGGGGTGATAACCCCTCCCTATGTTCTCCAAAAAGCTTAAAAATAGATTTTTTTGGGATGGAGCTACACTTCATAATGTACCTGTTCAGATTCTACTTAAGATCAAACCTAAAGCCGCAAGTGGTTTTAAATGGCTTCTTTTTTTCCTTTACAAATGTCATTTTGTGCAAGGACAGTTCTAAACACGGGAAACACATGCCACTTCACAGGCATACTTTGGACACCCCCCAGGTACCATATTTAAAGGAAAATGTCACTTTTTTTTTTTCACTTTATGCATCATTAAAATGACTGCTCCCGAAAAAACGTTAGTTTTTAAAAGTTCTTTTTGCATTGATATATGTCCCCTGGGGCAGGACCGGGTCCCCAAACCTGTTTTATGACATTAACATGCATATTGGCCGTTGTAATTAGCACTTTTGATTTTGAACGTTCGCGTCCATTATAACGTATAGGGTTCGAAAATTCGCGCGAACTTTCGGTCCGTTCGAAGGTTCTGGTTCGAACCGAACCCGGGGGTGTTCGGCTCATCCCTAATATATACACATATATATATATATATATATACACACACACACAGTACTGTGCAAAAGGTTTAGGCAGATGTGGAGAAGTGTAAATTAAGAATGCTTTCACAAATATATATTTCAATTGTTCATTTTTATCAATTTACAAAACAGACAAATCTAAATCAAATCAATATTTGGTGTAACTAGCCTTTGGCTTCAAACCAGCTTCTGTTTGTACACTTGCACACTTTATACACCGGAACAAAATCAGGCATTTTGTAGAATTAGAGTCAGGTGTGTGATTACTTAATTATACCAAGCAGGTGCTAATGATCATCAATTTCATATGTAGGTTGACAGTCATTAATTGAGACAGAGACAGCTGTGCAGGAGGCTTAAAACTGGGTGAGGAACAGCCAAACTCTGTAACTCAGGTGAGGTTGTGGAAGACAGTTTCATGTCACAGGTCATAAACCATGGCAAGACTGAGCACAGCAAAAAGACACAAGGTACTTATACTGAATCAGCAAGGTCTGCCCCAAGCAAAGGTTTCAAATCAGACTGGGGTTGTTCAAGCTATTTTGAAGAAGTACAAATAAATGGGCAACGCTTAGGACCGTAGACGCAGTGATTGTCCAAGGAAACAATGCAGCAGATGAAATCATGCTTACTTACCTTCAACATCATTAGTGCCATCAGCACACAATTGTCATAAACCAGTGGGACCCAGGTACACCCATTTCCTTCCCAGAGAAGTCTAGCCAGAAGTGGTCTTCATCGAAGAATTGTGGCCAAAAGGTCATACCTCTGACATGGGAACAAAGCTACGCGACTCAACTATGCATTAAAACATAGATCAGAAATAATGACCTACTCCATACTTCCCTTTTGTTGTACATTGTCCATCCCAATGCAGTATCCCAACTGTCCCCCTCATAGAGTAACTTCAACAGAACTACAGTAAACATCCAACATAAAAAGAAGGACATTTGTTGAAGAAAGCAGGTCAGAGAGATTTTGATCCATAAGAGGAACAGTCCTTCTGAAAGATGGATGTTTGGGACCTATATCTGAATATCTGTACTCAGGGTGGTATAAGTATGTCTTATCTTATTATCTTTGACCTACAAGGTGTATGCCATATATATATATATGAATATCAAGCAAATCTACTGTAGTTGTTGGAATCAATTATTGCAGTGTGGTAGAACATCCTAAAGAATGACATGAGTAAAACTTGTCAAAATAGTTGTCTAAATTAGCCCCAAAGGGATTTTAGTGTGTCCTTTGGTTGACTGAAGCACTTTAATGGTTTGTCTGCGCATAAGTAAGCCTTACTAAAAAAATAAAATATACATAAAACACCACTAGACAGCATTTAAAACACCCTGGAGAAAGCAATGAACAGTGCTTCCATCATTTCTAGTACACAGGGTAAAAAAATCTGGTCCATAATATCCCTCCAATTTCTAGTAAGATGGAAATTTTCCTATAAACTGTCATTTTTGTATTTGGATGCCTAAAGGTGTATTTACACAAAACATTTAATACTGTGTATTGTGAAGGCCCTAGCCCTAAGATGTGGTAATTCAATTTGTTTTCTTTTCTTAAGTTTTTTTTCCCATTATTTTAATTAAGTGACCCTACTAGAAACACATTTACTCTCCTAGTGTTGTTACCCAATGCTGCTTGCCTCTTATTTGGACTACAAAAAACAGGCAATCGCCCCGGGACTTTAAATGAGGTGAATGCGTGTCAGAAAAGCCCCTCCAGCGGGCGTCCCAACATCCCCAGGAGGAGAAGGATTCCCCGGCTCAGAACTGGCCTGCTGCGCCCACACATGCGCATTGGCGCGACTGTCAGTGCGCACGGACGTGCAGGAACGCGCACGAGCGCGCACGGGAACACGCACGCGCGGCGCCGGGAGCGCGCGCGCGGCTGTCCTGACGCTGTTTGGCGCCAAGAGCGCTATTTAAGCCGAACCCAGACCCTGTAGCCTTGCTGCCCGATCAACAGCGTTTCCTGTATGTGCTCTGTTTACCTGCAAAACCTGATTCACCCGATCCCTGCTGAAACCTGGCTTGTCTCTGACTCTTCTGACTTCTGCCTGCCCCAATCCCGGTTCTGGACTTTGACTACACCTTTGGATGCTCCCTTGTACCTGATCTGCCGTCTGTGTTTGACCCTGCCTGTTTGAGACCCGCCTGCACATTACCTGCTTGCTTCCTGCTGCTGGACTACAGGACACCTCCTTGTGTCTGCTGCACATTACCTGCTTGCTTCCTGCTGCTGGACTACAGGACACCTCCTTGTGTCTGCTGCACATTACCTGCTTGCTTCCTGCTGCTGGACTACAGGACACCTACTTGTGTCTGCTGCACATTACTTGCTTGCTTCCTGCTGCTGGACTACAGGACACCTCCTTGTGTCTGCTGCACATTACCTGCTTGCTTCCTGCTGCTGGACTACAGGACACCTCCTTGTGTCTGCTGCACATTACCTGCTTGCTTCCTGCTGCTGGACTACAGGACACTACAGGGGTTCCCGAACCAGGGGTTTACGAGTGGCCGCTCCCTGCAATACGGGCTCTGCCTTAAAGTGGTTGTATACCCATTTGAAAAAAAAATTTGGGGTTATCTACCTGCAAGACAAAGTCATAATGAGCTAGTATGACTAGCATACTAGCTCATTATGCATCACTTACCTTAGATCGGGGC